>CM076576.1:505708131-505806763 GCA_034641835.2 Pinus albicaulis | reverse complement strand
TTTTCCAATTGGAGGGGAGAATGTATGCATTATGGGATTGCATGCGATACGATTACTGCACTCTGCCATCACTTGTTGATTTGCCAAAATATTAGTATTGCATGTATACATAAGTTTTTCTGATTGAAATTTTTGCATGCATCTTATCTATTGCTTACACTATGGATTCAAGAACATTGTATGCCAAATAGTGCTTTGTTTGCAGGAAAACAACAAGTATGGGCAGAATTATATTCATAGCATGACCACACTATTGCAACTTACAGAATAGGCTCGAGCAACTCGCGAACGTGAACAATTCTTCAGACATGATGTGCTTACCTGGATTCCACCTTTTGCATCACTTTCAGCACCAACTCTGCCTACATCAGTTTCAACAACTGCCAGTCCATATATGTCATTCCACATTTTTGGAGGTAAAACTTGAGGTAAAATAGCATAATTTTCGGATTTATTAAAAATCCATTTTGAGCATCATTTATCATCCTTCAGTCCACATCTATCCCACTCCCTATTTTTCAGCGGCATATCATTTTCGAGTATGGGGGAGTGTTCCTTTCATTCATTTCTTTCTTATGACCATGTTATCCATATTCTTTATCATCCATTGTTATTCTTATTCATTCTCAACACCTCCATTATTCCATGTTATTTTACACCAAGCATAGAATTCAACAGCTGGTAGCAACCACCTCTATTTGTTTTCTAGCATTGCATGAGGGCATGCTAATTCTTCAGAGAGGGGGAGGAATTGCTATGCATGATGGATGTTTTCAATTTTCTTTCTCATTTAAGGCATACAATTTCAGTGCAGAAATTGATTTCCATAATATTTTTAAAACTATGAACTCAATTCTTGTGATTTTTGGAAAATGCAGACGTATCATTAATACAAACCCAGACAATTTCAAGAAATATTGGTTCATAAAATTTTAGAAATCATGCACTCTCACCTACAGCCATTTTGTTTATACCTCATGATCCGTGCATCAAAACGATCTGATTTTTGGATCATAGAGACATTCATATATTATAAACTTACTTGCAATATTTCAACAAAATCTGGTTTGTAGTTTTTGAGAAAATGGTTAATGAAGTTTGCTGTTATCTATATCATATTTTGCTGCAACTTCATACATATAGTTGAATGTCAATGTAAAAATTGTTATGCCTTCATCAAGATTGCTAAAATTAAATATTCATTAATTAAGGAAGAATTCATTTGCTCTATCCATTTTATGAGCTAAGATGAACATATTTTTTAGTGCTTGGTTAACACATGGGTTTTTGTCTTTGGGTTGCATGAGGACATGCAATATATTCAGTTTTCGTTGCATGAGGACATGCAACATATTGAGTGTGGGGGTATGTTGGGCCGTTAATATGCCATTATTATTATCACTTGTGAACGCTTATTCCACCCGTTTCTACCATTCTTCATCACGTCATTTATTATAATTTATTATTTAAATCCATTTTATAATGATTTATGCTCTTATGAATGAATATTATTTATTCTCCTTTATTTCTAATAAATTGATGATTATGTATGATTTTATCAATGATAGTTTTAATAAGTTGGTTATAACATTATTCACCATTTTTAGCCTCCAAGGTAATTTCCAGATTGAAGATTTGATCATTAAAAGTGCCAACTCAGAAATGCGCTGGAATAAGGAGTGACAGTTTTGCGGTTGAGATTCTGAGAAAATGAAGACGAATCTGGAAAATCCGGAACATGGGTTTTGTCCAGAACGGACCCAATTAACTTTAACGAAGAACGGTTTGCCCAAATTCGGCCTGTGTTGAGAGATTCGCAGAGTTCTTTAAGCACGATTTTCTCAGTTCTGTTGTTGCGGCCGTCCTCCAAATCTCAGCTAAAAAGCCAAATTCGACTTGCTGTTGTTGAAAGATGGATGCAAATCTATTTTCTTGTTGATCAATTGGTTGGAAGAAATCCAATATTGTTATGGGAAGATTGTATTTACTATTCAATTTCTCCTCCTTCTGATTATAAAAGGAGAAGCACGTATTGTGTAGAGGGATGATTTGGAGATACGTTTTTATGTAATTTTCTGTTAAAACATCAGTTCTGATTATTGAGTCTCGTGAGAACTCGTTCATTGTACTTCTGTCCGATGCATTAATATAAGCTTGGTGGTTCTCTCATCTCTGCGTCTGGATTAACTTAAGGCGGTGTTCCCTTGGAGGCTAAGGGCCCGGCCCCGGAGGACACTTGCCGCTGTATATTATCTCTTTGATTTCTGCATGGTTTTGCTTATCAGCTTGAATCGGTAATCTGGTGTGTTTTATTACAGCTCTGTTATATTTCCTATTTCGTTCTCTGCAACAAGGAAATCGTAATGTGCATTCTAACGTATTGCTATTCCTTTAAAGTTGTTAATGTAACATTGCTGTTCTCCACATAACGTTATTGCTGTTTAATTGCAGAGTAACCAAGCTGTAACCTTCTTAAGCTGGTATTACTGTATTTTTCTATGGTTTATATTTCATACGATTGCTATTCAATTGACATTGTGGTTCCATTATGAATTGTAATCGTTACCCTTTCTAACCAGGGTTAATACTTGCGGTATCAGACTCAGATTACTATTAACGTGTGCCTGTGTTAAGTTATTATGCATTTGTATTTGGCCTTCCAACGTGTTGTGTGCGTATATGATTTATTAATGCTGTTCATAATTTATCAATAGTTATTGCTGTTCCATTAGCGTGTTCTGCTTAACTTGCCTTAAAAGTGAAAGATTGTTATTTGATTGCGAGGAATGCATTTGGGTTAATAGATTAAGTTTGGTTACGACTTGCGAGACTTAGCTGTTTGTTTGCTGTTCCATTCCAGATTTGCTGTTCAATTCTTTAATTGCTGTTCCATTTACTCGCATTTGTTGTTTTGGTGTGAGAGACGATCTAAGGCTGTAGTGAGCTTCGGCATTCACTGTCTAGCTCCCAGACCCGTGGTCTATGCTCTAATTTCCTTTCCATCAGTTTCCAAAGGGATTGGCTATTGTTGTCGAACCCTTGACTGATACATTGCTTATTTTTCCGAATGCATGATTTAAGTCTTAAAGTGCTTTGCTGTAAGTAGATTTTATTTCCAGCTTTCATTTACTTTTGGATTTTAAGCACTATACTGCAAAACATTACTCTTGAATAAATAGCCGCCTCAGACTGAGTACACTCTTGAAACAAAAAGTCTTCCCTGGGTTGATAATTAATGTGAAGGTAATTAGGAGTTAAAAAGACCCTTTTTATCGCTCCACAATAATTTTGATCAAGGGTTGGTTCATGAAGACTTTGACCCTATCCATACTACAACAAGTTTGAGCACTAGTTTTACCTTATCCTTTCTATATCCAATACATTTTTTACTTTTTTCTAATTGTTAATGCATATTGGATTGAATTTGTCTCTAAGATGCATGCTTTAGGATTTTACCTTAGTTCTGTCCCTGAAAATGCCTCTCTAAGACCTTTCATAACCTGACTAGAGTTAAGGAATTTAAACTTCATAATATGATCTATACTCAACATTATAGATGTCAAAGGCTCTAGCAATGGTAGTACATCAATCTTGTTCATTTCATTTATGGTTGGAGTGAGATGATCTTATATCATGATCTATATAATTGATTAATGGAATGTCAAGCTTGACCATTGGCTTGCCATCTATCACTATATGTCGAGGAATTCAAGGCATCACCTAATGGACTAGGTCCTTCTTAAAATTTTATGCATTTCTCTAGATTTTAACTAACTAATTATGCAGCATCTAAAATACTAAAAACAAATTACAAGAGTCATCCTTCCCGTTGGATAATAGATGCTCTTTTGTGAAATTCCTTCGGTGCAGTCTAAGCAACATGTATACATCCTCCTAAAAATAATAAGAATAGAAGAAAGTAGCAACAAAGACATGAATATTATCCATACCAGCAGAGTTATTCATGCAATGAAATAACCAAATACACATCCAATGTTTGAAAAAAAAAGGAAATAATCTTGTAGTGAACATGTAGCAGAAAGAAACATCAAGAGAAAGCCCCAATAAGAAAAAATGCTAAGGGCCAAAAAGAAAGAGGCTGAATTCAAAAATGGATCAGGAGAAGAGTTATTAGTATATTTGTCCCAAGCGAAGAAGAGAGTCTGAGATGATTTTTTTAGAAAATTATATAGTACATAGCAATGGAACACAAAAAAAATGTGGAAATACAAACACATAAAACATATAAAACAAGAGAGACACATATATATGTGGTTCACCCAGCTTGGGCTATGTCCACGAAGAAACAACCATTCCTTCCTTTTATTATCCAACAAAATGAAGACACAAAACCTACAGCAAATCCGTTGTAATATCCTCTACTCTCTCACACAGTCCCCCTTCCTCTTTCCCGCTCAGAATACACTCTCAACACACATTTGAAATACAATTCCCTCATACGAAAGAATGGTTCCCTTCTACGACAAAAAACCCTAAATTAATTATAATTTTTTCCATCACATCATCTTCCTAATGAATCGATTATATTGACTATGAAATTACAATATTTTATGAGGAAATTTTACATCTATTTTTAGGTTCGAGGGTGCTGCCCCCGAACCCTTTTCGGGGAACAACCGGCTCCCAGAACCCCCAGCGAGGGGGAACAAGTCCCCCCCATGCTCCTGGCGTGGAGGGCTGTATAGTCTTCCTGGGGTATACATCTGATTGAAATAAATACTTTTAAATTAGGATGATAATCAAGCACCACACTCAAAAATCTCCCACTTGAAGCATTAGTATAGTTTTGAGGTCTAAAATGGACCTCAAAAGGAAATAATAAAATAACAGTTAAACCAATAAAATAATATTTAAGAATTTGCAATTCACTTTTTGCACCAAAATCCATGTAACCATTGTTAAATTCAATTTAAAAGTTGTACCAAATTAAAATTAATAAACAAATTGTATTGATGTGACTATAAATAAGAATGAGCTTTTCAAGAAAAGGCCATTATCATTTCACAACTAATGCATTTGTCCTTTGTACTTAAATAACTTAAAATAAAATATAAATATAAATTCATAAATTATTAATTATAGAATATACTGCTAATTAAAATTTGTATTATTTAAATTATATAATAACATGTAATTAATATACTATATAAAAATAATATAATATAATATATTGTTTTATGTATGAATTTTATATTACATATTGAATTGATTTGATTTATAGTATAAGAGGAAATAATATATTATATAAAAATGAATATAATATATATTGTATAGCATTTAGATTATTTTTCATAATATTATATATACTAACATATAATATTAATATAATCATAATGAAATTAATTGATTTTTATTTAAAATTAAGGAAAAGGAAGTATTGAAATAAATTTAATTTATATTTATAACTATATAATAAGATTTATATACATTAAAATTTAGTATATTTTTGCCCCAAAACCTAATATATCTTTTTTCAACATACAAAACTAATATACCTTTTTCATCCTACAAAGCTAAAATGTCTTTTTTTCTTTAATTTTTATGTGTTTGTATTTCTATTAATATAACAATGATATTATTTTTATATTTGATTTATCGTAAAATTACAAGGTTGCATTTTTGTTTATTTTGATTTCATATGTATAATATGTATGTATAGATATTAACTTAAAATTAATTTCAAATTGTAATATTAAATAAGATGAGATGAATCTATAATTTAAAAATAAACATTTCAAAATATAAAAATATAATATTTATTGAAAAATGTGTAAATACATGAAGATTGTGTAGGGATATGTATTGTTTCCTTTATAAAATATGAAATTATAATAATAATAATTTATTCAAAAACTGTGAAATGACATTTATTATGAGTACTGTACTTTATGACTTTAAAAGTACGTAGAGCACTACCATAGTTAACCATAAGTTTTTATCCACCACTGAGAATGTGACAAGTAAGTACCTTTAAGTCAAGTAGTGCCACCTCAACCATTAGGGATGATGTCATCCCCTAAAATGTGATTGGTTCTAATAAAGTGAATTTTGATTGTACATTTTCCTTAGGAGACCCATTTTAGACCTCAAAATTCCCCTAATGACTGATTGTAACAAATCCACCGCTGCTTCATTTGTTGGATAATGACTCCACTTTGGACCTGCATGTTTCTCATCTTCATCATCATACTTGAAGACCAATTGAAACGAAGAAAAACCTCAGTTTCTCCCTGGTTACAACTTTTTTTAACATATCTACATGCTTTTGGCTACTGTGTATCTTTTCCAGCTTCAACTGTCCATCTTCCAACACTGGCCGTATGAAATTGTATATGAGTTATATGTGTTTAGTCTTGGAATGAAATGCTGAGTTATTTGCAAGATGAATGGCACTCTGGATGTCATTTTATTGCCTTCCCATCTCCTGTTTCTTACCCAATTAATCCATAAACCTTTGTAAGCAAATCATTTCTTTACTAGCCTTTGTAGTAGCAACATATTCTGCTTCTATTGTTGAAAGTGCAACAACAAATTTCATTGTATAAACCCAATTGACAATTTTTCCACCTACAAGGTATACATACCTTGTAGTGTTTCTCATGTTATCTCTATTCCCTAGCATATCTGCATCAACATATCCATGTAGAGTAATATTTGAACCACCAAAGCATAATGCTTTAATTATGGTCATGGAAAATTTTAGGGGCTAATATTCGCAGGTGGGCTAATTTTCCATGGTTTTTCCAAAAAAAAGATTCGCCAATTTCCATTTTTTATAAAAATGATTCGCCCAAATTTTACAATATAAAATTATTTTACGTTAAAAATTGCCAACATTTTATAGACAATATATATAGTTTCATTATAAATTTGATTAAATTTACAAATACATCAATAAAAAATTTATGGTTTTCATATTAGGGACTAGTGAGATTCGCCAATTTTTTAAACTTCAAAATAATTCTCCATCCTTCAAATTTTACCTGTTTATGGTACCTCTCAAATAACTGAGAATCAATTTCATTACCATCCAATGTTATTTTCCTAGATTTTTCATGTACCTTCTTACAACTCTCGTTGCATGTGAAATATCAGGCCTTGTGCAGACCATTGCATACATTAAGCTTCCAACCACTGATGCATATGGAACTTTATACATATAATTAATTTCTTCTTAGTTCTTGGGGCACATCTCCTTAATAAGTTTGAATTGGCTTGCCAAAGGTGTAATAATTAGTTTTTCATTCTGCATATTAAATATTTCCAACACCTTTTGTGTGTACTCATTCTGAGGCAATGTTAATTTGTGATTTTTCCTCTCTCTAGTTGTTCTCATATGAAGGATTTGTTTTTTAGCTCCCAAATCCTTCATTGCAAATGAATTTTCAAATTTTACTTTGAGCACAATTATTTTCGGCATGTTAGACCCTACAACAAGCATTTCATCTACATACAATAACAATATTTTATAGCCGCCATCATTTTTCTTTTCAGATAAGAACAATGATTAAAGTGACATCTACTATAACCTTTTTCAGACATAAACCTATCAAATTTTAGATACCACTACCTCAGAGCCTATTTTAATCCATACAAGCTCTTCTTCAACATGCAAACTAATTTTTCCTTCCCTTTGACCTCATATCCTTTTGGTTGCTTCATATAGATCTCTTGATCCAAATATCCATGGTGGAAGGTTTTCTTTACATCTAACTATTCAACATGCAAATCTTCCGCTGCTACAAGAATCAAAATATTTCTGATTGAAGTCGTTTTAATAACAGGAGAAAATATTTCATCACATTCAATACCTTTCTTTTGTGCAAACCCCTTCACCACAAGTCTAGCTTTGTACCTCTAATTTCCTCCATCTTCTTCCTTCAACCTGCAAACCCATTTATTCTACAATGTTTTTTCACCTACAGGAAACCGAACTAAATCCCAAGTCTGGTTATGTACCAAGGAGTCCATCTCTTCTTTCATTGCTAGCTCCCACTTCTTCATGGTTTCTACCGGCATTGATTCTTCATAAAATTCTGGTTCATCAGAATCAGTCAACAATACATAATATAATGAAGGAGAGTATTGTTGAGGGGGTATACTTATCCTCTTAGATCTTTTGACACCACTTTCAGGTGTTTGAGGTTCCTGTTGTTGTTGTGTTGGTTGTTGTTGTTGTGGTTGTTGATTATTATTATTTTCAGGAAAATTTACTTTTTCTGTGATCTCATCAAGCACTGTGTATTCTCTGTTTTATTTATCCAAATACTTTTTCGTGCATCTGATCCTTATAAAATACCTTTTCATTGAATATGACATCTTTGCTCCTAATATTTTTGTGAGTTTCATAATCATATAAGAGAACAAAAATCATTAACACCATATCCAATAAAGGTACATTTATTTGATTTGTTTGATCCAATAAAGGTTATTGATTTGTTCTATTTTCTTTATTAATATGGAAAAAGGCCCCACAGCCAAAAGGCTTTAAAAAGGAGTAGTTTAGCATTTTATTTGTCCACGCCTCCTCTGGAATAAAAGAATCCAAGGAAATTAAAGGCACTCTATTTATTAGATAAAAAATAGTATCTATAGCATCTGCCCAAAATTTTAAAGGCAATAATCCATGCAATCTCATGCACCTTGCACGCTCTATGATTGTCTTGTCCATCCTTTCTGACACACCATTTTCCTGTGGTGTTCATGGGTATATCTTCTCTCTGCGAATTCCACGCTTCGAAAAATACCAATCAAACTCTTTGCTGCAATATTCACCTCCATTTTCTGATCTGAGACACTTCAAATTCTTTCCTGTCTCAATATCAACCAAAGATTTTCATTTCTTGAAAGTATCAAATACATCATATTTATTTTAAATAAAATAAATCCAAGTATTTTTAGTTGCATCATCAATAAAAGTATCATAAAGGCGAGAGTCACTGAGAGATGATACTTGAGCAGGTCCCAAAACATATATATGAACAAACTCTATTTTTTTTCTCTTATTTTCTTTCCCAACTCTAAGAAATCCGACTCTCTTATGTTTTACATAAACACAATTCTCACTTAAATCCAAATCAATATTCTTTAAACTTGGAAACAAATTTCTTGAGTGAAGAACCTTCATCCCCTTCTCACTCATGTGTCAGAGCCTATGATGCCATAATGCTACATCTGCTCATGTAGAGTTTAAAGTATTAACACAATTAGAAATACCATAGCATAAATACAATGTACCAACCTTTTATCCTTTTTCTATTACTAGGCATCCTTTAGTGACCTTCCAGGTTTTATCTGTAAATGTTGTCATACAACCTTCATAGCCTAACTACCATGTTGAAATTATATTTTTCATTAGATCTGGAACATGCCTTACGTCCTTTAATAACCATTGGTTTCTATTCTATTGTTTTACAATAACTCTACCCATTCCAATGATTTACAGGTTTATCATCACCGAGACAAACCTGTCCAAAATACCCTTCAATGTAGTCATGAAAATCTTTCTTATCAAATGTGGCATGGAATGAGGCCCCTGAATCTACCACTCAGGAATCAATAAATTTTTCTAAAGAAAGAATCAAAGCATCTTGCAACACATCGCCTGTCAATTTGCCTTCATGATTTTTTTCTTTTTGTGTGTCTCCTTCTTTTCCCTTCTGATACTTACAGTCTTTCTTTAGGTGTCCTTTCATCCCACATTTCTAGCACAATATCCCTAATCTAGACTTGGATCTAGCTTTCCTTGATTTATTTCAATATCTTGGGCTCTTTCCTCTTTCCATTTTTCTTCCCCTAGTCTATGCACTGAAAGCAATACCCGACGTCTCATCGGAGATTTTCCATTGCATTTCCTTGCTAAGGATGGCACCAACAACATCATCAAAATCTGAAGTACTAGATCTGGAGACAGAGTTACTAATGGACATAACTAAACCATTCCAATTTTCTGGAAATGATCATAGAAATAACAGATCCCTAACTTCATCATCAAATTTTACCCCTACAAAACTTAACTGATTGGTAAGCATATTTAATTCATTTAAATGGTCAGCAACATATCCACCTTCTAACTTTTTCATACTAAGTAAATGCTTCATAAGAAATACCTTATTTCAGGCTAAGGGTTTTTCATATAGTCTAGCAATGCCATCATTAAACCCTATGTTGTCATTTCCTTCTAAATATTAAAGGCTATTGATGCTTCCAAGCATAGAAGTATTGTTCCAAGTGCCTTTCTGTCAAGAATCCCCCATTCTTCGTCTGTCATAATCGATGGATTATTTTTTTTTCCGCTCAATGGTAGGAACATATCTTTCTTATACAAATAATTTTCCATTTTCACCTTCCATAGTTGGTGGTTTTGGTCGTTAAATTTCTCGACCCTAAACCTGCCATATTCTGCCATTCCTCCCAGTTGAACTAAGAACCTTTCTTTCCTGCGAGTTTATCAACCCAATATACCTTCGAATATGATACCAGTTTTTATAAAATTATATATTACATAGCAATGGAACACATACAAATATGGAGAAACACAAACACAAAAAACATATAAAAAAAGAGAGACACACATATATATGTGGTTCACCTAGCTTGGGCTACATCCATGGAGAAACATCTAGTCCTTCCTTTCTATCATCGATCAAAATGAAGAGACACAACCTACATCAAATCCCCTGTAATATCTTCCACACTCTCACACAATCCATATATTCCTTTCTTGCTTAGAATACACTCTCAACACACAACTACAATACAATTCCATCATAAGAAAGAGGGGTTTCCTTCTAGGGAATAAAACCCTAAATTAAACATAAATTCTACTGTCAGATCATCCGCCTAATGAATGGTCCAAATTGACTAAAAAATTATAATATTTTACAGGGAAATTTTACATCTATTTTTAGCTTGGGGGCATTGCCCTCGAACCCCCACCAGGGGAGTGATGGCCCTTGGATCCCCAAACTGGGGGGGATGGGAACCCCTGAACCCATGCTGGGGGTACAAGTTCCCCCTTCCTGGAGGGGTGTACAGGTTTCGTGGAGTATACATCCGGCTGAAACAAAAAAACTCTAAATCATGGTGATAATCAAGCTCCACACCCAACAAAATCCTGGAAGTGTATCGAGCCCAATGAGGTAGAACTTCCCCTTTTAGAAAAAAAAATTAGCTTCCTTGTTGTGCTCACGATAGATGTGAGAGAAGGATATTTGAAGGGATGACTGAGATAAAGTTCAGATCCACTGCTTCCAGGAGAGAATATTCAGATTCTGGAGTTTACATCGATTGTTGGCCCAATCGATAATAACTTTAGAGTCCCAAAAGATAGAAATGTTTGTCAATCCAATCCAGGAAACACAATAGAGAGTGCCCCATAAGGCCAGAAGCTCGACCCCAGTATTCGAACCCTTTCAACCAAACCAAAGAAATCTAAAGAGGTGATGAGGTTCAAGATAAATGATCATTCTACAGCCACATGACTCAAAGGAACTGGCTCCATTGAAGAAGCAAACTGGAAAGGAATACCAAAGCTCAAAGGATGAGTGAGAGGGGCGAGGAGAAGGGAAGGTATCAAGAGAAAATTCTTTAAAGTAGGCCATGATCAAAGAGTTGGTTCTATAGACATAAGGCTGGGAGGAATCAAAGATCAGTGCAGTACGTTCTCTCTGGATGCCCCATAAGAGAAAAAATAGAAGGTTTGTGAGGGATTTATGCACAAAAAACCAATGATGGATGCAGTCATGGATTTGATCCCAAATCAAAACAGCTAAGGATTCCAAATGACTAATGAATTCAAATATATAGTTGTAAAAAATAATATGCAACTGATTTAAATCAAATTGTTCTGCGTTCCCTTTAACATACAAAAATTTTTCTAGAGCTAAGAATCCATCCCACTAGAGTGTGTTAAGGGAACCATATATTTCCTCGCCAATTTTTTATAGTTGATCCTATTGAAATTTTATTATAATTGGTTGTATTTGTATGAAAGTGTAGCCCTTATCTCGATTGCAAGTTTCCTGAACCTAGATACATTGCTACTCGGGCCCACTATTTCTGTCACTCTTTGAATAAACGAACGTTGCTGTTATTACCATAATTTTTTATTGTCGGAAAAAATTTACAGCAGATTACTTATTATGTACCCGATATATTGTGACATTTAATATTTGTCATTTGTACTAGCTCTATTTAATGCAGATTTCAGTACAGAGAGATAATTTTGTTTTTCCAGATTGGGGTTGATCACCTCCTTATAATATTGCACTTTCCTTGTTTCCCTCCAACTCTTTATTTCCCCACAATTTCTCTTTAAATTTGGAAGAAATATTATTTTTTATATTATCTGAATTCTCCAAGATGATCTCATCATTATTTCCCAATGGTTTAGCGAAGACTAAGCATCCTTATGCCACCCTCACCTCAGTAAAAGGTGGAGGTTTTGGATAGAGTTAGAATAAATTTTAGGAAACCTCTTTGCATACATATTGTATAACTTCTTCTTATACATAAGATACCTAGTGATTAAATAAAATATTGAAACAAGATTAAAACAAGAAAATAAATTATTTACAAGGAGAACTGATAACTTTTTATCCCTTTTCACTTGGTAATGCTCTTTTAAGATATTCCATATTATGATTTATATGTTTTCATGATACATTTGGTAAAGTATAATTAGTAATGTTAGTGTTTTATTTTATTTTCATTTAACTAATAATATTTTTAAATGAGATTTATTTTATTTCTATTTTTATTTAATTGGTAATGTATTTATATGATATTTTTTAAGATATAATTTAGTGTAATGGTTTTAACAACATTTCAAAGTTCAAGAATTGAATATTCCACAATTTAGAAGAATTATTAAATTGAATTCAAATATTCTCTAACAAGTTAAAAATTGTAAGACATGTAACGATTTAATATGTAAGAAGTTAATGTTTTCATATGAAATTTTTGGGAAAGACTTTTGCATTAATCTTCATTGTGATTTATATTTTTGTATAGATATTAATTTTACTACTGTGGAATAATTTATGATGAGAATAATTTGGTTAATATTGATAAATGTGTATAAGCATTCAAAAAAAAAAAAGTAAATTGAAATTATATGACTTCCTGAATATGAGTAACTTTATGTGAATATAAGGGATAATTATTACATTTTAGACACAATGACGTTCATATATTTAATTAAGGGAGGATAAAGGAATTTGGAACTTTATTTAGTGCTACAAGGGAAATGGAATATACATACAACCAATAAATAGTTGTAGTGTGTGGGAAAGTAAATTTTAATAATTATTTTATGTATTATTTGTCTTTTATAATTGTCCTCATAATAAAATCTTCTGATACAATTAGTGAGAGTAACAACCTGGTAAGCATGGCTAATATTAACAACTATATTCTAAAAATTATTTCCTTATATTTAAATATTATTTATTTAGTCAAATCTAATAGTTGTATTATAACGACTAAAATTTTTCTCTTCGTCTATGTAGCTTAATGCCAAGATCTGGTTCTTCATTTTGTCCTGATGATGAACCACACTAGATGGTTCGAAACGTGTTGACGAAACACTGATGATGTGACTTTTACTGAAATTTTTCTTACTTTTCATGATCATCGCATTGTTTGAAAATGAAATTCCAGTTGATATGAATGATGGGTTCAAATATAAAATGGATTCAAGGTATTTTTTGAGCCTAATTCCTAATTAATGGTTATTAGTTTTTCTTGCTTTGAGAATGTTTCATTTTAAAGATGGGAAGAATGGAGATAAAAGCCTAACCATGGACATTAAGAAAATAACATCAAAGATGAAGTGACATGCAACCACATAATATGATAAACTCATCGACATAACATGTGGTAGTACAAAAGACACTAGTCATTCAGGAAATATGTGGAGATGATCAATAAATTATCATGGATATTCAATTGGAACAATTCATCATAATAGATATGATAAATATTGACTTTCTTACTGTGAATATTAATTATTTTTAGATCTCGGATTTTTTTTTTTTTTTTTGTATGCCTAAATATCAATTAGTTGAAATGAAAGAAATATAGAGTGAAAATAAATACACACACTAACCAAAAAAAGCACAATTTTTCCCTTGGGAATACCTTATGGGATAAACCTAGCTAGAAGGTGAGCTTTCTTTGATCTTTATTCTCTAGTATGGAAAAATGTGTAGATACAAAGAAATAGGTATTCTCTATAGAGTTACCTAAGACCTATGACTTATAAAGTTACTAAAAAGTCTTAAGCCCCTTTTTTTCTCTCTATCATCCTACTCCCAATTACTTTGGTCAAATATGGAAGAAAATATAATAACATGAAATGTAACCCCTACTCCTCCTAGTGGCCTAGTATTTAACATAACCCAATATCTAACTATATAAAAGGTTTGACTCCCTCAACCCTCAACTAGAGTTACGATTTTGGACCTTCTAGAGTATTTTTGAAATTCCACACATGGCTAGCCCCATATGCATGAGTAATGGGGATTATGGTAGGTCAACTTGCTAGAGGCATAAATTTTGCATACAAATTTCGAGTACGAGATGGTCTCACACAAACGAGATTTTTTTTACCCTAAAAAAATAGTTTAATACCTCAAAATGGCTCTAGAAGAACTCATACCCAAAATTTCCAAATTAAGACCCATTGATAAAAAAATCCTCGTACAAGTTGATTCATTTAATTCTTCCACTCTTAAGTCATTGAGATAGATGAAGAAAAATATAATAATTCAATCTTAAAGAAGATAAATTATAAATAAGAAATAGTATTGTAATTACCTAAATTACATATGAATGGAGTGAAAATTGGAAGAAACAGGAGAAATTATAAATAAGAAATAGTATTGTAATTTCCTAAATTACATATGAATGGAGTGAAAATTGGAAGAAACTTACACCTCAAATAATACAAAACCTATGAGAAGATAGAAAATAAGTATATAAAAATGGGGGTTTTATGAAACGAATGATGGTAACCTATTGCAGTGCCCATAACCATGACCAATCTAGAATGATGGGATGAACATAAAAGTGTAATATATAGATATGTATAAAGTAATATGTGGAAGTTTCTCAAACAAATGTAATAAATCAACGAGAACATGATGGAGGCTTTTGTAATTAGGGAATAGTCATGATGAAATAACTTAGCACTCTACTGCTATACTGTAAATATGTGTGTGGCAAGTGGTTGTGGAATCACATATGTGTGGCAATGACTTCATATGTGGTGAAAGAAAGAAACTATGTAAACTAATGAAAAAACACCTAGCATGAAGTGTATGAAGGAATATTGTGAGAAATTCTATAATGAGACCTTGAGAAGAATTATGCATAATTGAAAAAACTAGTGAGAATAAACTAAGGCCACTTGCACAAGAGTGATGACTCGAGAAGTGGAAATTGGGCTATCATGAGGGACAGATTCCCAAGAGAATGTGTGCTTGTTCTTAAGAATTCACACATGTTCCTAGTTGTCTAGGCTCTGTAAGGCCCAAGCTACCAAATAGGACCCCAACGAGGCTATCTAATTAGCATGGCTCAAAAGTGTGTGTGCATTATTAGGAAATATAATTATGCAATTTGAAAACCTTATTTCTATGCACTATGAAAACCATAGCTTTGTGGAATTTGAAAACCTTAACAATGTGGAATGTGGAAACACTAACATAGTGAGTTCAAATTTGAGTGCATAGTAAGAAAATGTTAGTAAACACACCATATTTACCATTCATCACAAGTTGCCGATGTATGTCGATGTATATTGAACTGAAATTTCAAGACCTTAGTTTTGTGAAGTTTGAAATCACTGCTTTTATGGAATTTGAAAACCCTCATATTGTGGAATTTGATGGAATGGAATAATATGGATGTAATTATAGTTTATACCATTATGAATAATTTATTCCCAAAATTTTTTGTCTCTTTATTTCCATTTACACATTTTCTACTCTCTCTCTCTCTCTCTCTCTCTCTCTCTCTCTCTCTCTATTTGGATTTCCCTTCGTCTCTCATTTTCCAACAAGTAGTTCATCAACTCTCATTGAAGAAATTTTATGAGCTTTATTATAATTGGGATCTCTAACCAATAGAAAATATGGCCCACAAGAACTATGACCATAGTAACTATGACATACAAGAACTATGAACTTGAGAAATTTAACCCTAAGGTCCTATCACACATAGTAACTATGATCTCGAGAACTTTGACCATCATGAACTATGACCTCAGGAATCATTGCTTTGGTTTTCATATTTCCCTTGTCAATTAGGAACTATGATTTTATTTTACAAGAATCATGACCACACGAATTATGACATGGGAACTTTGACTAGGAAATTAAACTATGATCTTTGTTTTCTAGTCATAGTTCTAGGGAATAATTCCTTTGTTAGTTAGGAAAATTTACTCACAAGAACCATAATCAAAGTTTTTTAGTCATAGTTAGTGGGAATTTCTTGATCAGAGAACTATTATGACCAACGACCTATAATCATTTTATTCATTCATTGATCAAAGTTCTTACAAGCTAGAGTCATTGTGGTAATAGTTCTCATTAGTTGTAGTTATTATGTGTTACGTTTATTATTGGCTAGATTTATTATGGTCATAATTTTCCTTGAATTGATTGAAAAATCTATCTTTTCAATGTATCCATTATTTTTAATGATGCGTAGTGGGAGAACGATGAGAACTAGCCACCAGGATGAAGAGTCCTTAAGAATATGTTATCTAGATGTATGTATGTATGGTATTTATATTCTTGGCACTTTTACAGCCTCCTCTTCCTCTCATATTTTGGTCATCCATTTTTTGTCAACCCCTAATTGTGAAGTAATCGCCTTTAGGATCACCGATACAGATTTCAAATGGTTGAGTAAGTGATACGGTGAGTTGCAAAGGTAGTTTAAATATCAAATGTGATAGGGCAGTTTGTTTGAGTTTCAAATTTAAATTCAAAATCTAAAAGTTGCAGTATACCACCTCTCATTTGTCTTGGAGACTATTTCAAAAACACATTGTTTAGTTCAAATCAATGTAGGGAAATGAAAGAAAGTAGAGTCAGGAAATAAGAAATAGGCTCCATAATAGACATTTCATTGTAGTATATGTTTTGTTTATTTTTCTCACTACTGGTAGAAGTCTTGAAATAATATCTTGAACATTCTATGGTCTTTGCATATTCTACTCATGATCTTCTATGACAACAATTTCACATGGGGCATTTCAAACAATGACTCTTTCATTGGAACTTTGGAATAATATTTGTGTACTCTTCATTTATCAATCTCAAATATCAAGCGACCTCAAGTTTGGATAACTAATTATGGAATTTAATTACCTATTTTCTCATTATTTTCCAAGTTACAACAAATAAGTGTATTCAAATGTTTTGCATTGCAGTTAGTAGGTCGATTGTCGAGTTACTACTTCCAAAAAGCATCCATTTGATGTAAATTTAGCCAACCTGTAGAACTATGATGATGAAATTTTCTAATGAAGAAATCCAAATGTTTGCAACTCAATTTCACATGAAGAAAATGAAATATTTGTGTACACAACTAGAATCTCCATTATCGACACACAACTGGGGATAAAAATAGATGATTTGTCAATTCATTTGAGGCACCAATACCTGATAAGGGAAAGAATGTGTGTACCAAAGAGACCCTCAGTGAGGAACCACCATGGCAATGCAAAGTAGACGAAATATAAATCCTATCATATGGGTCATTAGTATAATATAATCTATGGAATCCATCTCCATGAATAGGGCCCCACACATAGAGAAATATAAAATAGTAGGTAAAACCCAAAAGGAAAATCTTATATTCTTATTAAGTACTTAATTGATAAGTTATCTTTATTTGGTCAGAAATTTGTTAAATTATTTAAATTTATATTTTTTTATTCCTTTAATTATTTTACCTCTTATAGTATGTTTTCAACAAGAAAATGTGTTGGTACCTAAGTTTTATACTAATTTGAATTACTATAAATTTTTTACAAATTTTAAACTCATCAATTAAAGCAATTATAGTTCACAATTATTTTTTTAAACAATATGACAGAGATGATTTAAATACTTCACTATTTTAAATACTAATCAAGTTAAAGATTTTGTAATTACCAAACAAGAGCTTTACATTCCATCACCACATAGAACCTTGCCATACAACAATGTATTAACATTTTTTTTTTATGTTCTTTTAAATGCATGCCTTCTTTATTAAGTCAAAATAACAAAAATAAATTACGTATTATTGAATAAATTAACATATTACAATTAAAAATCCATAAATATTTTATACTTATTTAATAGTTAAATTATTTTTCCATTTATCTTATTTATTAAAAAACCTTGTTTAATATATAACTGCACATAATGTAAATTTTATAACTAAGCATATTTGGAGGCTAAAATTTTTTTAACGACGCATATTCTTATGACTACGATATAATGTAATATGATCCTTAAAAAAACAGTTTAATTTCAAACTACAATTTCAAAATAATATATGTGACAATATTTTCCTTGTCTCATTAATATATAGGAAAAATATAGGATACAAATTAACGCGGATTTCAAAAATAAATTATTTGATAAAGAAAATCTTCCATCTTGTTTTTTCCCATTTGGTCATTTGCCCATTTAATTGGTCGAAATATTACTTTGAAGTTCTGGAATTAAAGAGGTTAGGTTTTTGGGTTATTACTTACATGAGGTCAATTTTGATCGAAATCACTATAACATCCAATATATTAATATATTAATGTAGTTTGTTTAAAAAAGAACTAAGGCCAAGTATCTCAGAAAAAAATTACTCATTAATATTCCAAAAACTTGTATACTTATAGAAAATCAAAATATAATTAAAATTGTTTTTATACGGGAAATCTGATGAAATATTTTTATTATCAGAAAATATTCTTTCAACCATTGAATAGAGAAAGTCCTACAACCGAATATGATGTGAATCGAATCTTAAAGTGTCTAGCTGATTGAGAGTGATTTAGTAAATTTTAAATGGATTGTGAATAATTTACACATTTGTACTGGGCTCCGGAATTCATCAATGTCTTGCTTGTATTCACGACTAGCTTTTGTTTTTAGGATTATCGTAGTCAACTAATTTAATTAAAAACTTATTGGGAAACCCAACTAAACTTATTTTTCTGAAAATTAAGGCCAATTTTATGGATAAGTGTAATATCATCATACACGAAGCATTTGATCTCAAACACCTTCAAACTCAGAAATTCTATAGCACTTTATTGATTGATAGTTAATAAAATGATATGTAAATGCATCCATAGTACATATTTTCCTACCAAGAGCGTTAGGTGATCTTGTGCATATTTTCCTACCAAGAGCGTTAGGTGATCTTGTGCATATGAAAGCTTTATATTTGAAATTGAATCGAGCAACCTTAATTTGGTACTGGGTTGGAATTAGTTGAATCGACCCTCAGAATATTTTCTCTGTTCAGCTACATCTGCCTCACCAAAGTGATCTTCCGAGATATAGAAATCTACATCAGAAACTTCTTTTAATAACCATATCAACTACTTGTTTTGGTTCTGCTCGAATTAATCCTCTACTTTCTACCTTCAACACTATGTTGTGTATCCTGTCCTGCAAAGTAACATCAATTAAAAGGGAAAGAAATCAAGTATTGGAGGGGATTTTAGTGGCGATGTGAAGAGAGCTTACATAACCTAAATGCTTACATTTGAACCCAAATCATATCCACGTCCCCCAACTCGAGAAGAAGCACCCGCAGCAACCTTTAGACCTTGCCATGAAGAGCCTCTTGCTTACGTTCATTATGGAGTTGGAGTTGACTTGGATGTTGTTACAGTGGGGAAGGTGCCGACGCCGGTGCGCGAGAGGCTCAAAATGAAGTAATGAAGTACAGAGCCACGTATTCCTTATTCAACAAACTGTTGCTGAAATTCCAATTTGAAATCTAGTTGTTTTATGTGTGATTTTTTTGGAAGGTTTTCAGTGAATTTTTTTTATAATTTTTCTAAAATTAGACACGAATTTTAACCCTTGCAGAGTCAAAGTTATCTAAGTGTTTTTGAGAGTGATGAATCTATATATGCCATCAAAAAACCAGTTTAAATAGCACAAATCAAAATTTCACCTCAAATTTGCAGCCAGGTGAAAGCCCAAAAAATCTGACTAAAAACAAGTCCAT
The DNA here is from genome assembly GCA_034641835.2 of Pinus albicaulis. NCBI lineage: Eukaryota > Viridiplantae > Streptophyta > Pinopsida > Pinales > Pinaceae > Pinus > Pinus albicaulis. The sequence continues at coordinate 505,786,495 of CM076576.1, read as the reverse complement.
TTGAAATCCCAAGCGAAAAAACATTTAAATTTTAAAATCCAAAAAAAAATTGAATGCATTTATGTTCGGCGTAGTCTAATTATGCTATGAATTGGCTTTGTTGGCAACCATTTTCCTTATGTTCTCTGGTAGTACGTTGACTCGTTTCCCCGGCCCCTCTGTTGCCGTCATCTCCGTTTTCATTCCGTCTTCGTTTCTGCCGTATTTGTCACCATATAGATACGTCATTGTCTCTCGGTCTCTCCGCTTCATCAATGCATGCTTCACAGCAGGATTTCAAACTCGAGCAATGGCGCGGAAAATTTTAAAAATCAAATTCCCTATCCCACCAAAGGAAAAATCTCGGATCCCAAAGTCACAGTGCCCAGATTGTTGGAATTTCTGAAATATTCCGAACACACAAAGGGATAAAAAAATTCCTCAACTCAACATAGAGATTAAAAACAAATTGCAGATAGAGATGTGAGACAAAACACTTCTATTTCATTAAATAAAAATTCGATTACAAAATCACACTTCTTCTTCAGGACTTCAGTTCTGGATTACACAAAAAAATTCACTTCTTGACTGCGGCAAACGCAGTGCTATATATTCTTTATCTCTGCCTTTTTCTTGTTTTCTACCTTCGGGTTTTTTTTAAAACAATACACAATGCACACGGCATGTATATTTCTTCATGTTTCATTACAATATTCATATATATTGTAAATATAAAATATTTACAATATATATTATATAACACTTATAACCTAATTTAAAAACAAAATGTACCGTGGTAAATAAAACATTAACCCAAATTTAAGACTTTAAAACATAATGCAGTGGATAAAAAAAACTAAATCAAAACATTAAAACTCCATGCATTCCATATTCCGTGGGGTCAAAATATTGTTCAAGAGGAAATTTATTTGCCCCACGGAACTGCTTTGAGTGGTTCGGAGGAGTCATGACATCACCTCCTTCGGTGGGTCAATTTCTCTTTTCACTGCTCATAATGGATGCCGCCAAAATGGTGCTAGAGGAGTTTAATTCAAATCACATGCAGTTGATGCAAAATTCATGGTTGGTGGTTGTTGCAGATAAGTACGCGGTTGCGTGAAGTGTAAATCTCGACTGGTAATTGCTGTCACCGTCCTTCAAGAATTTCACATCAGAAATTAGTGCCGCTACTGTTGTCTTTTCCAAATTCACATCTGAATTTATTTCTTGTCCTTCCTCTGCTCTGCATGGCAGTTGGAATTAAATTCCAACACTCCCCCTTAATTACAATTGTTGTTCTCTTGCACACCTAGGCATTTCCTGAGATAGTTAAAACTATTCTGCGTTAATGGCTTTGTGAGGATATCAACAAACTGTTCCTCTGTCTTGCGATGCTGCAAAACAATCTTATCATTATTAACCAGTTCTCTTATAAAATAAAATTTTCCATCTATATGCTTTGTTCTCTTATGGAAGATAGAATTCTTTGATAAAGCTATCGCTCAGCTATTATCACAACAAATTTTTGTTCCTTTGTCCTGTTCATGACATAAATCTCTGAGAATTCTTCTCAGCTATACTGCTTGGCATGCTGCTATTGTTGTTGTCACATATTCTGCCTCTGTAGTTGATAAAGAAACTATTGGTTACTTCTTGGAAGCCCATGAAAGGGCTCCCGATCCCAAATGAAGCACATATCCAGATGTGTTCTTTCTATCATCTACACTTCAGCCTAATCGTTGTCAGTGTAACCAATCAATTTAAAATTTTCAGATGAGGAGTATAAAATACTATACCTCTTCGTTCATTTCACATACCTTAGAATACTCTTGGATGCCTGTTAATGAGTCTCTTTTGGTGTTTCTATGAATCTGGAAATTAAACTTATAACATACATAATATCAGGCCTAGTTGCAGTGAAATACATAAGGCTACCAACTATGCTTTTATACAATGTCAGATCGGCATTCTTGTTGTGATCTACTTTGCTCAATTTTAACCCCATGATAGTTGGAGTTACAACTGTCTTGTTGTTCTGCATGTTGAATCTTTTCAACACTTCTTCAACATATTTTTCCTGAGAAATAAAAATCCCATTTTCATTTTTCTCTACTTCTATTCCAAGAAAATATCTCAAAAAACCCAAATCATTCATTTCAAATTCACTCTTCATGACTGCTTTAAAATCAACAATGAGGTTCATTGCCGGAAAAAACTAAATCACCTACATATAAAACAACAATAAGAATCTTACCATCATTTTCTTTTATGTAGAGTGTGGGTTCTCCATCACATTTCTCAAATCCATTTTCAGTGAGGTAAGAATCTATTCTATTGTACCATGCTCTTGGTGCTTCCTTCAGCCCATAAAGAGCTTTCTTCAACTTGCATACTTTGTGCTATTGGCCTTCAATCTCATATCCTGGAGGTGGTTCAACATATACCTCTTATTTCAACACTCCATTTAGGAATGCAGATTTCACATCCATTTGGTAAACTTTCCATTTCTATTGTGATGTTATGGACAACATTGTTCTCACTATTTCCATCTTTGCAACCGGTGCAAAGGTTTCTTCATAATCTCTTCCTTGTTGCTACTTGTAACCTTTGACAACAAGTCTTGCTTTGTTCCTTTCAATCTTACCTTCAGCATTGCTCATGGTCTTATAGACCCATTTTACTCCAATGACTTCTTTACCTTTAGGGAGGTCCACTAACTCCCATGTATTACTCTTTTCTATTGCACCACTCTCTTCGTTCATTACTTCAATCCATTTTTCTTCTTTTACAACTTCTTCAAAATGAGTTTGGTCATCAACATAAAAATACAAAGCAAATAAAGAGTTCAGACCAACATTATCATTTACCTCTCCTTCTTCATAAATCTCACTTAGATTTCTGAATCTCGGTCTTCTTGGTTTATTTGGAGTTCCACTTGAACTCGAGGGAGTTTCAATTCCCCGTGGTGTGCTTGAAGAAGCACTTCCTTGATTTCTCAAGGCTGTTCTATTTCCAGCTTGTGGTGGTGCAGGAGGAGCCACCAAAGAAGGATTATTTGTTGCTGTCTCTTCCTCTTGTTCTTCGTCAGACACACATGTTTTCACATTCACTGTTTTCTCTAATCTTCCATCCCAAGCTTCTTCTTCAATAAATTGCACATCTCTGCTTATTATTACTTTCTTGGTAGATGGATTATTGAGTTTCTATGCCTTGGAATCATCACTATTTCCAACAAATATACACTTCTCCCCCTTGCTATCAAGCTTCTTTCTCAATTGATCTGGGACACATGCACAAGCCACACATCCAAAAACTTTCATGTGAGTGACAAACTGCTTTGTTCCACTCCATGCTTCTTCCAGAACTCTGTTCATGACGGCTTTGGTTGGGCATGTATTTAAGATATACGCTGCACAATTGACAACTTCAGCCCAATACTCATTTGGAAAATGTTTTTCCTTCAACATGCTTCTGACCATGTCCATGATGGTCCTATTTTTCCTTTCTGCAACACCATTTTGCTAAGGTGTGTACCTTGTGGTAAAATGCTTGTGTATGCCATTCTCCCTACAGAAACGTAGGAACTCCTTGGAGATGTATTATCCACCTATGTCAGTTCTTAGCACTTTGATGTAGTGCTCACTCTACTTCTCAATAAGAGCTTTGAAGTGGCAGAACTGTTCAAACACTTCACTCTTTTGTTTCAAAAAATACACCCATGTCTTTCTGGTGTAATAATCTATGAATGTCAAAACATATTTGTTGCCAAATAAAGATGGCGTTTGCACTGGTCCACACAAATCTGAGTGGACAATCTGTAAGGGTGCCTTTGGCCTTATTCTCTTTCCTGGTGGAAAGCTTTCTCTGTGTTGTTTGCCCAAGATGCAGCCTTCACAAAGACTGTTCAGATTCTCAATCAGTGGTATTCCTTTTAGCATTCCTTTTTTGTGCAACGATTTTAGGCCTCCGAAATTGAGATGTCCAAATCTCAAGTGCCATAACCATTTTTCATCTTTTGCTTCCTATTGAAAGACCTCTTGTGTTACGGCTGCTACATTTCTTCTTTCCTTAAAGTCTGTTCTGAGCTTGAGAGGAAACATCCTATTGCTTGTCATCTGCACCTCTGAAATTAATTTCTTGCTTGGAGGTATGTCCATTATTGTGCACACATTATATTTAAAGAATACTTTGTAGCCCTTTTTTATGAGTTGTCTAATGCTGAAAAGATTAAATTTCAAGCTAGGTACATAATATACATCTGACAGAAACTTTTGTTCTCCTTTTCTTGCCAGGATACTTACTCTTCCTTTTCCCATGACATAGACATTATTATCAGTCCCTGTTGTTACTTCATATTTAACATTTTCATCTAGATTGGCAAACATTGCTATGTTTCCAGTCATGTGGTTACTGTAACCTGAGTCTAAGAACCATACATCATCTTGTCTATATTGTGCTACATTACATGTTAACATCACATTCTTCTGGTTCTTTTCTTCTTTTGTAAAATTAGCATTCTGCCTATTATTCATGTCATTTTGTTTTTTCCTACTTTCACTGGCATAGTGCCCATATTTCTTGCAATAATGAAATTGGACTTGAGATTTATCATACCTTTGTCCATAAGCTTGATGTTGGCTTGAGCCTTCATTCTAGTTCTGATTGCTGCCCCTTCCACTAGAACTTGCAGTGTTGTTTTTTCCACCTCTATGTGCGCTTCTTCCTCTTCCCCGACTGTTTGATCTTCCTCGCCCTCTGCTTTGGCCAAAAGACATTTCAGTCTTGAAAGCTTGTTCCAATGAGGAATCTGTTCCTCTGTTCAGTCTGTGTTCATGAGACATCAGGGATGCACTAAGCTCATTCACTGTAAATAATGAGAGATTCTTTGTCTCTTCTATTGCCACTACTATGGCATCAAATCTTGAGGGTAGGCTTCTCAAGATTTTCTCCACTATTCTTATTTCTTCAAGTGTCTCTCCAGGAGACATTATATGGGTAACCAACCCAATAACATTGGTGAAGAATGAATCCATGGTGTCAGACTCTTTCATACAGAGAGTTTCAAAATCTCTCATTGGCATTTGCAGCTTTGTTGTCTTCACCTTCTCCATGCCTTGATAGGTTGTTTTGAGAATATACCATGCCTCCTTAGACTTTGTTGCTTCTACAATCCTTGAGAAAATACTCTTGTGCACTGATTGACAGCGATAAAAGAGGGTTTTGGAGTCCTTCTTCCTTTTGTCTCTTAACAAGTATTTTTCTACTATTTTCAAAGCAGTCAGCGCTACTACGTCTGTTGGTTCTGGGTAGCTTTTCTCAACTAGCTCCCATATGTCTTGTGAAGAAAACAAGGATCTCATCGTGATTGGCCAATAATCATGATTCTTCCCGTTAAACTGTGGAAGGTGGGGATTCGTCAGGCTGGTGTCTATTGCTGCCATCGTAACTATGAAAACATGGAAATTTTGTTGACTATGTTAAAAAAATGAAACAATCAAACTCTTTTGACTGTGTAAACAAACAAAAGCTTTCTCTCTGCTGGAGAAATCCGATTCAATAAAATTCTTACAAATTCTGAAGTGAAGAGCGATCTCTGCTTCGTTCACTGAGCGCCTAGACTAGCTCTGATACCATGTTGGAATTTCTGAAATATTCCAAACACATAGAGGAATAAAACAATTCCTCAACTCAACACAAATATTAAAAAAAAATTGCGGACAGATATGTGAAAGAAAACACTTCTATTTCATTAAACAAAAATTATGTTACAAAATAACACTTCTTCTTCAAAACTTCAAGTCTGGATTACACAAAAAAAATTCACTTCTTGACTACTGCAAACATAGTGCTATATATTCTTTGTCTCTGTCTTTTTTTTGTTTTTTACCTTCGGGATTTTTTTTTTTAAAACAATACACAATGCACATAGCATGTATATTTCTTCATGTTTCATTACAATATTCATATATATTGTAAATATAAAATATTTACAATACATATTATATAACACTTATAACCTAAGTTAAAAACAAAATATATCATGGTAAATAAAACATTAACCCAAAGTTAAGACTTTAAAAAATAATGCGGGGGATAAAACAAAATTAAATCACAACATTAAAACTCCATGCATTCCATATTTCGTGGGGTCAAAATATTGTGTAGGAGAAAATTTCTTTGCCCCACAGAACTGCCTTGAGTCATTCAGAGGAGTGATGACATCACCTCGTCTGGTGGGTCAATTTCCCTTTTCACTGCTCATAATGGATGCTGCTGAAATGGTGTTGGAGGAGTTTAATTCAAATCACATGCAGTTGGCGCAAAATTGATTGCTGGTGGTTGCTGCAGATAAGTACGCGGTTGTGTGAAGTGTAAATATGGACTGTTAATTTCTTCCACCATCCTTCAAGAATTTCACATCAGAAATTGATGTCACTGCTGCTGTCTTTGCCAAATTCACATCTGAATTTATTTCCCGTCCTTCCTCTGCTCTCCGTGGTAGTTGGAATTAAATTCTAGCACAGATGCCCGACTTTCCTCTGCAAGGATAAATCTCGGATCCCAAAGTCACAGCCCTCAAATACCCGACTTTCTTCTGCAAGGATTAGATAGAGTAACAGTCGACATGGCTAGATTGAGCAGGGCTCAGTTGGTTCCGTCTACTCAGCGATTTCCCGAAATAGACGCCTCTCCTATATTTCTCCAATGTAATGGCCGTCAAGATCAATGGAAAAAGTGTCACCATCGACACCGCCAAATTGAAGTTTGATAGGGTAGGCCAAGGCGACACAAAGCTCAGCTCTATTGTGGCCTCCATGACTGTTGCCACACCCGAGTCAAAGACCTGATTTAAAAATATCTACCTAGAAATTTGATTAAAAGAATGCAACCAAAATTTCTGTTAAAGTTATACCAGAATCATTCGCCTCGAAAGACACTGTTTCAAATCATTTAAATCCTATGCCTGCCTTAATCGTGATCGTCTTTTTTGGTGAGCGCTTGCCTTTTAGTTCGAGTCAGTACTATGAGAAGTCTAGAATTTTCTGAAAATAATAACTTTAAATGTGAAGAAATTTCAAAATTTGTTTCTTCCATGTAGATGTACATTATCTTCCTTAGATAATTAGCAAAATATGCAGAGTATAAATGTAAAGCATTCAGTCTTTGCCTCTGTAAATCAAGTCCTACAATATATTGGGATTTTTCAAAAGCAAAACTTTGAATGTAGGAAACTTAACAAAATATGAAAAGTATATATGTACACTCCTTAGTGTCTGCCTTCATAAATCAAGATCCTCTGTTCAAGCGGTGAAAGCTTCCGAGAAGGAAAAGTTGGTGCTGATGCACGATAAAATTCTTTGTTTTTCCTCCTTTTGTTGACCTAAAATGGCAGAAGTACTCTATTTTACTGAAAAAAGTCCAGATTTGATGGTTCTTTCTAATTTCAGTTATATTAGTCGTATGTTGCTGGTTATCCCTATCTTAAACGTTTCCATTTTATATTATTTTGTACTATGCGTGAACAATATTGATGTAAGGCAGGAAAACAGAAAGGAGTAACAGCGGTTTAAAAAAGTTCAGTAACCATCCAACTTTATCGAATGCTTTAGTGGAATGTAATTGTTGCGTGAATGTTGTTCTACTTTTGTTGATATTTTCTTAGATCTTCAACATTTCCATGTTAAATTTTCAGTTGAACTGCAAAGAAAATGAATTGCTAATTTAAAGAAAATAAATATCTACTCAAAAAGCGTCTTCGTAGCGGAAATTGTCAGTTGCTCACTTCAATATTTTATGATCGATAATAATTTTCCATCGATTCTCGTTCTGTGTGCGCTTCTTGCACAACTTTTCATCACGGTCCTTTTAGCCTTGCGCATTGTCGTTCAAATAGCGATTATTTTCCAAACTTTTAGGCACGTCTTTATTGAAATTTTACTACTTTTACATTTTGTTTTTTTGGCAGCTAAACTCAAACGATTCGGAAAACCTCGTCAAATCTCGAGAACTATGTTTGAGATTATTAACTATTATACTATGCAAAATTTAGATGCACATTAACATTCTTAAATAATTTCTATGCATGCATGCAAATTCCTTAAACCCTCATCTAAAATTCCATTATGGTCAAATGATGTGAGAAATTTGTTAATCGGATTTTGTTTCTATAAGGGGGTGAATGAGAGATTTTGGTTTTTGGCGGTTCAATTCTAAATCACTGAAAAATTGCGAGAAAGATCAAAGAAAGACGAAGTCCATGCCTGACGTTTGAGCACTTCAAAAACCTCACAGGAAGGTTCGTGCTTGATGTCAAATAGAATGGAAAAAGTGGAACAAGATTCAACGGTGACGGTGACGGAGACGGCAGAGACGAAGACGGAATGAAAACGGAAACGACAGCGGTAGAGGGGCCCAGCAAAGGAGTCAACGTAGGAAAACGGTCGCCGGCAAAGCCAATTTGTAGCATAATTAGACTACACCTTTAAGTTCATGCCTTATCCACCACTTGTGTTTGCTTCTGGCGTCCACTCTCGAGTTGTCGGAAATAGCGAGAGCTGTGGAGTGATCTGAATATTGAAAGTAGCCGGTAATCATGAAAGCTTTAGAGTGGTCGGAATATTGAAATTATTAACAGAATTGGTAACAAAGACAGACGGGGCCCGCTGGCCACGTCAACTACTTTGAGCAATCTACAATCCAGATAAGCTCAGCACATTTATATCACAATGTGGGAGGAGCATTCGGCAATGTATACATGGTGAAAGTTTATGCGAATTATTGGCCTGCAGGGGGGCCGTCGACATTGTTCACAAATTTGAAGTTTATGCGAATACTAATCTTAAATGGAAGCATATACTATTTCCTATCAATATATTTCATTTCCTCTGTATCAGCTGAGAGACTGCAACCATTACCAAAATACAATTGCACTTTGGTAATTACTACACTGGTTAACACAATTGTGATATATATGAAACCAGAGGTGGAATGCCAGGGTGTTGGGCAGTAAGTGGTTTGGAATGAGGGGTCCCAAATTATTCTGAAACTTCCACGTAATGAAAAGCGATTTGCACAAACAAACAAAAAAAAATTAGGACTCCTACATTGATAAACTTTTGATGACTGAACTACAACCCTCGATTTGTGGACGTCGATATTGACCATTGCAACGTCGATGTTGACCATTGAAAATTGCAAGAGCTTTAACCGTGAGCTGTCACAGCTGAAATTTGGAGTTGTTTTAGTGCAATTTTTTGGATTTTTCAGGTGCTAGAATTAGGCTGAAAATTTGGAGGAGAAATTGTGATTTGTGTTATCTAAAGTGGTTTTTTTTTTCTATTTTACATAGCTAAAAAATTTTAGGGCACTTTGGTTGTGTAAGGGGTTACCCATCAAAATTGTGATTTTAATGAATTCTTGCTAGATTTTAGAGAAATTAGACCTGAAAAATCCACCAAAATAACTTTCAAAAAATCACATTAAATATCATACAATTTATTTTAAATATATATATGTATGAAATAAATTATTGCAATCCTTCCAAAGCTGCAAATTCCAGATACAAGTATGGTTTAAGTGGATTTGTGCTGCTCTAGATCCATGCATGTAATGAATTTGTCGTACTCGAGATCCATCCAATACAATATTTTGAGACATGTATCCGTGAATTCTTACTTCATTGTTATTTATTGTTTTAGTTGTTAATTTAGAAAGAGTAGAGTCATTACTTTAAATGCATTTATTTTAAAGGTATTTTATGATTTTTTTCCCTTTTCTTTTTAAAAGTTGTTGATATACTCGAAGTTATATAACTTGTTATTCAAAACATTTTAAACATTTTTACTGTAAATTTAATTGCATAAAGATGAGCCCAGAACATTATATAAACTTCTCAATTTTATGCCCTGATTGAGTATTTCTTTATTGAAATCTTCATAGTAGAGGTGAAGCTCTTCATAGTAGAGGTGAACCTAATAAAACTTTCCATGATTCTGATTTTTAAATTTTTTTAGACTATTTTTTTCTGTATGGTTTTTTAAAATAAGTTCAAGTTATTTTTAAAATAAATTTGAAATAATTTGAATTGAACTTAAAAAAACATCTCAGTGATGGTTATGTGATGAAATATTGCTAATTTATATAATTAAGAAAAAATTGAATTGAAAAATTAAAATAAATTTAATAATAAAAATATATTTTTAAATTTTAATACTTTAGATACAAAATTATCAAATTAATTATATGTTAATATAATTTTTTATTTTTAAATAATTATTTGTAAACAAATTATTAATATCTCAATAATGAAAAGGCACAACATTTAATACTTATTAAAAATGGAAAATAAACTTACTTTAAAAAACTAAAAAATAAAACAAAATAAACTTAAAAAAATAAAAATAAAACAATTTAATAATTAAAATGTATAAATATTTTATAAATAAAGAAATTTAAGAATTAAGTTTTATAAATATTCGGCGTTTGCAACCAGGACAAAGAAACATTCAATCGTAAGGCCTTTTACAGATGGTTCATTAGAACTTGTGAGTGATGAGGAAACTGAGGAAATCATTTATTAATAAAATAATTACTCTGCAATGCTTCACTGTAATTACCTGAAAATAAGGAAACCTCTCTCAAAGTAAAAATCCCTTCACTGATCACACAATTGTCCAATTGGATCTGGTGAATAACTAACGCATTGACGCTTGCTTTTTCCATTAGCACGATGCTATCTCATTGGGAAAGATAAATACAAAAAGGGAGGTGTGCAGAGGGAGCAATAATAGGGTTGAAATCATAGCATTATGTGGTTTATTATTCACTGCTGGTTGGTTAAACATTATGGATTTACAAGATTTCAGAGACTCCAAAGGATCCATGGATTTACATGTTTCCAAGTTTCAATCTCCACTATTAACATATTGGATGAAACACATCCGTATCCTGAAATGATCTTTTCAACAAATTGAATTTAATCAGCAGAACACAATTGCTGATCTTCTATAGAAAAGAAGTCACTTCATATATTCAAGGAGCAGAACACAATTGCTGATCTTCTATCGAAAAGAGGAGTCACTTCATCTCTAGAGGTCATCCACTATAATCAATTCAACAACGGCAACAAAACAGCTGGAGGCATCATTCCCACTTCCTATTTCCACAGGATATTCAACACTTTTTTCCGTTGGGGTTTTTATTTCTAACTATTAGGAATGATGTAATTTCAATAGAGAAGGATAAAATATAAAACTCCTGCAATTTTAGTAGAGGTTGATAGATTATAAGACTTTCCAAAGTAGATCCTATAGTATAGTAGGTATATGTTATGTGCATCTTTTTGAAGAAACAGAGGTCATGAATTGTAAAAGAACTATGAAACTATACTTTTTTTGTATTTTTTTTTAATATATAAAAGAAGACAAAACCCTATATGTTATGTGCATATTTTTCAAGAAATAGAGGCCATGAATTGTAAAAGAACTATGAAACTGTACCTTTTTTTTTAATATATAAAAGAAGACGTTTTTCTGCTTAAAAAAATACAAAAAGACAAAAATATAAAACTGGTGAACATAACCCTCGTAGTATATTAGTGTGTTGCTAGCAGCACAGTGGTCAATCAAAGACTTTGATTACGATATATTACAATACGCCTCGTTTGAAAAATGAAGGAAACACAAATATAAGCTTACAATAAGGGAAACAAAATCTCACTTTCAGAGCATATGGTAAGCACACAAGTATAAAGCAAATATTAATATGAGCTCATAAACACATGTTTAGTGCTTAAGATGGATACATACATATGTAGATGTCTCTATGGATATTTTTCTATACCATGATAATTCATTGGTACTACTTGCAGTGATACAAGCTGATGTATGGTTGCAATGGTTTAGAGGATTTGATGGATTTCATGGTTGTGCCTCGTTTGAAGGAGAAGCGATATTAATAGGTTTGTAACTGGTGTCTAAGGAGAAAAGGTTTGGTTAGGGACGATAGCTTATACGGCTTGATGCCATTGTTGTTATTGATTATCAAAACTGCACTTTGATCCATCCTGCTTGGTTCGTTCCTAAATCTACTGGACGATTTAGCGTGCAATAGTCCTAATTTCATTTCGTTTCTTCACTTTCCCCACCGGACAAGGTAGAGACCAATGATAATTAGAATTGCTCCAAATATCCTGCCCTGGATACAAAATTCACGTCATCCAATGAAAAGAAAATGACAACAATAGTTTGTACAGGTTGGTAGACTGCAACAAACACATGCTCTCTTCTGTCAATGCACCATATATGAACTGAAAAGGCAATACCGAAAGCAACGAATCCCTGCATCGTCATAACAAATCTATTGTCAGGAAAAATCTAATGCATATTGTACATAATAAATTAAAATAATTCATCAAACAAAGCACAATATAGCTTAGGCTTGGACATAGGAGGAAGGACATAGCATGAGGTCATTCATAAAATAAAATAAAATAATAAAATATAAATTAATATAAATGAGAAAATATTAAGTAACATGTAGTAAGACAATCATTGGTTTATTACATTTCTATCTTCTTCATTGAATATTATTTTACTTTGTTTTCCTTCAATGGAAAAGAACAAGAAGTAAAGGTTGGCCAATATTTCCATTATTGCATGGTGCTTAATATTTTCCACATAAATCTAATTCAAATTAATATTTATTATTAAATTTCTGGTTTTTATACATTTAAATTTCTGATTTGTGTACGCCTAAATTTCTGATGGGTCTCTTTTTGGATTCAAAACTATAAATGATTTGAAAAATAAAAACTATGGATAAATATTCAATATTACTCTCATAAAACATAAAAACTAGCCAACCAAATCATCCTAAATAATTAGAATGAACATGTTGCACGAGGTTTGTATGCCAGAAATACGAACCCCCCAACATTTAAGTTAGCAGGTTGAGATTTCATACAAATGCAAGTGATCTTGGGATATAAACAACAAAAAAGGTATTGAGTTTTTTGAGAAGTGTTTTCTTTGCATAACAAATCCAACTTCAACCCAATAATAAACAAAGCTCATAATTTTTTTTCTCTAAGGCAATGTTTGGTAAATCCACGATTAAAAATCATAGTGCACCTATCATGACCTAAATCTAGATTGACAAGACTCGTTAGAGAAGTAAGAATATTATTCAATGATGTCCTCCTATTGCAAACTGAAACATTTCAAAATGAAGGAAAAGAAAGAAGAAAATTACTCGATGTGTAGCCAAAAAATCCATGAGGATAATCCGTCCGCGTATTAAGGAGAAAATAGATCAATACGAAAAGGAACCTCAAATCTTCCCCTCTATCCATGAGGAATAACCAGGGGGTTATTTTTGTTGTCTTCATACCTCCCTACATTCATTTGGAATCTCCCAGTGTGTATCAATGCGTAATGTCTATTTAACACCAATTAAGGGCTGAGGACTCTAAGAGTTAGGTTGTGTCACTCATAGATGCTGCAAGTATCGGTATGTAAACATAAAAAATAAGAGAAAATATACAAAGTTGAGGAGCTAGATAATAAGTTATGGGAAATTACCTGTACACTCCTCCAAATATATGGCCTCTCCCAACCCTGTAGAAGCAGGAAGAACTACCATAAATATTTGCAATTCAAGTAACAAGATTATCCCAAACCTTGAACAAGCATACCACCTCTATGCATGATCTGACCAGAAGAACTTTGTTGCAGGGAAATGGGCCACAAGAAACAAGGAATTTGTATCTAACTCCAAGGGAAACAATTTGAAAGTGTACTTACCTACAATTGTGTTAAAAAAGCCTAGATAACTCCATAATCAAACTAATTGATGAATTTCTACTTATCTTATTGATAAAAAAATGAGGCAAATATATACAATCTAAAATCAGAGGGAGGCAGTTATGTCTCCATAACTAGAAATACGTGAATTTCCTAAATATGACTTCATCTAAATAATTTACAAAAAAATCCTGAAGGATTAGTTAACATTTTCCCCTTTAATCTGAAGGGACATCTCACATGCCAAGTAACATTCTAAACCTTTCAATTTTTTCACGTCCTAGTGCTTTGGTAAAAAATATTTGTGATTTTCTCTAAAGTAGGAAAATGTGTCAGATGAATTGTTTTGGCCTCAACATGATGTCGAATTAAATGATATTTGGTGTTGATATTCTTGGTTCGATCATGCAATTTAGGATTCCTCGCCAATTAAATTGTAGAATTATTATCAATAAGAAGAGATGTTGAAGTCTTTTGTTTCTCCTGGCAGTCTTCAAGTATTTTCGAGAGCCAAATGATTTTTTTGTAGCTTGAGTTGTTGCAACATATTATGCTTCAGTGGTAGAATTAGCAAGAATAAATTGCTTTCGTGATCTCCAATGGCTAGTTTTTGATCCAAATGTAATCAAATAACTAGAAGTAGAAATCCCATTCTCTTTATCACCATCAAAATAAACATCTGAATAGCCAATGAGATGGATGTCTGAAACTTTGGAATATTTTATACCATATTTTCGAGTCCCTTTAAAATATTTGAGCACTCCTTTTGTTGCTACCCAATGACCTTCAGAAGGTTGATGCACAAATTATGTCAGGATGAGTAGTAGAGAGATAAATTAGACTTCCAACAAGTTGCGTTTACTTTGTTGGATTTTCGAATGGATTTCCTTCATTTGAAGAGAGTTTTAGATTTTGTTTCATTGGAGTAGCAATAGGATTACAATCTATCATTCCATATCTATTCAATAAATTTCCAACATATTTCCTTTGAGAGATAAAAATATGTTGAGGTTTTTGGTCAATTTCAATTCCTAAATAATAATGAAGTAAACCCAAATCTGTCATATCAAAAACCATTTATTGTTCCTTCTTAATAGATAATATATAGTCATCATTGTTCCTTGTAATCATCAAATCATCAACATATACAACTAGATATACAACTGATCTTCCAACTTTCTTAACAAAAAGAGTTGTGTAATTTAGGTCAAAATTCTTATAATTCAACTTAAGAATATGCTCAATTAGTTTTTCATACCATGCCTGAGGTGCTTATTTGAAACCATATAAGGAATTCATTAATGTACAAACCTTTTGATCCTTACCTTTGACAGAAAAACCCTATGATTGAAACATGTAAACATGTTCATTTAAATATCCATTTATGAATGTTGTTTTTACATCCATGTGATGACTTCCATACTTTTGTGCTACAATAACAAACAAGGTTCTAATAGTGCCCCATTTAGTTGTAGGAGAAAATGTATTTGTCTAGTCAAAACCATATTTTTGTGCATATCCCTTTGCTACAAGCCTTTCCTCGTGCTTATCAAGTGAACCATCAAATTTCTATTTATTTTTATAAACCCACTTGCAACCAATGAGTTTGATGCCATCGGGAGGATCCACCAACCTCCAAGTACCATTTTTAATGAGTGCATCATATTCCCTTTGCATTGCATTTTTATATTCATTACGACGAACAGCTTCTTCAAAACAAGTATGCTCACTATCGACAAAGAAATTATATTAAAAATAATGAGAGTACTTACCTAAAAAACTTATTGTTTCAAAATCACCATATTTTCTTGGATTTTTTTTAACACGAGTTGATCTTTGTAGTGGTTGCTAAACTTGTGGAGGTGGTTGTGCATCTTATGGAGCAAAATCTTCTGGAAAACAAACATTTTTTTTTCCATGCAAAAATAATTCTATCATCCAAATTTTCTTCAATGGAACCATTATCATCATTTAGAGGCAAATTTGTTGAAGGAAAATCCACAGACTAATCTAGAATGGGAACCCCCTGTTCAAAATGTGGAACGTTATTATCAATTTCATAATAGAACTTCTTGGACATAAAATTTTGTAAATGATTGAGTTGTCTATCAAAATTGGTTGTATCTTTACCTAATTCATGAAAAAATACAACTTTTGATAAAATAAACTTATTATTTTCTTCATCATATAGCCTGTATGCCTTAGAAGTATTGGAATATCCTAAAAAAATACATTTTCTGCTTCTTGCACTCAACTTGCTTATTCGTTGTTTAGGAATCAAAGCATAACATTGAGAACCAAAACTTTGAAATGTTTAACAACACGAAGATGATTATACCACATCTCATATGGAGTTTTATTTATTATTACAAAAGAAGGAAATTGATTTCTAATATAAGTTTCACAATGCATTGCTTCTCCCTAAAACATCAACTTTACATTCTTTAAAAACATCAATGATCTAACCATCTCAAGAAATGTTTCATTCATTCATTGTGCAACACCATTTTGTTGTGGATTATAAGGAATTATTGTTTGGTGTTTGATGTCATTTTTTTGCAAATAATTTTCAAAAGCATATGAAGTATACTTTCCACCATTATCAGTTCTTAGAGTGCCTATATTAAGTTGAGTTTCATTTGTAATCAAAAGATGAAATTTATCAAACACGTTACAAGAAAATTGTGGCTTTTCCTTTAGAATATAGACCCAACACATCATCAAATAATCAATAATAAATGTCAACATATTTTATTACCATTAGCAGTTTCAACAAGCATAGGTCCACATAAATCTGAATGTATGAGACCTAATTTTCTTTAATCTCTACAAGTAAAAATTTGAAAATGTTCTTTACTGTGCTTCCGCAAAATACAAGCATTGCATGGTGTAAGTTTTCTTGGAATTGTCAGAAGCCCATTAATTCCTTGTTGTCTCATAATTCTTATATTGTCATAATTGATATGACCAAAACAAGCATTCCATAATAAACTGGAAGACAAAGTATCATTTTTCTAGACTGAATGAGTAGTATTTAACACAATGGATGGAATACCTTTCAATTTTAAGAGTTTTTCTTCTTTCACACGAGTCATGAAAATATCATTATCATCTGCTCTTAGAATCTCCATTTTACCATCAAATATGTGTATTGAATGTCCTTGTTGTCTGATATGTATAGAAGATAATAAATTCCGTTGAAATTTTGGTGTGTAAATAACATCATTTAGAATATAATCTGCAAGTCATGGCTTCTTTAATCAAATAGATCTGATCCCTCAAGGTTTAATTTGAGATTTATTAGCAAAATAAACTAATTCATCAATGTTATCATTGAATTTTTCAAACAAATATCTCCTAACGGTGATATGATAAGTGGCACATGTGATTGAGATCCAACTTTCATGCCATGAATAAAATGAAGTACTAAAGACATCAACGATATTGAAATTACAATGTGCAACAACAGAATGTGAATTCTCAAATGATTTTTCTTTATCTGGAGGTGGTTGGTCTTTCTTTTCATTCATTTGTTCTCTCCTTTCATTGACTTTATCCCAAGTAATTATACAATTAGTAACAGTATGAGCAATTTTACCACATCTAAAACATTTGATAGTTGGTTTTTCATTAAAATACCTTTGTTTTCTATCATTTTGTTGCATGCATCCCGGATTATTTCCCTCCCTAGCTCTATAATTTCCCCTACCCCGACCTCTTCCACCCTTTTTATTTCTGGTTGATTTCTCTTGATATTTTTTTATCTTTTTGAGAAAAACACAAAGTTTCAGCATTAGAATTGGGTAGGGGTTCTTTATTACCAAAATAATTCTCTCTTTCTACAAATTTTCCTACTAATTTTTCAAAGTATAACTCCTTTAATTTTCCACTAGCTTGGAGAGATTCCAAGTAGTGTGAATAACAAGGGTAGATAGATTTTATAAAGGCAATAAGTTGTAAACAAACCTTAACACCAATATTCAATTTCATGGTTGATAGTTTCAATTTCAGAAGCCAGTTTCAAAGGGTCATTTTCTTTCATCTCTAGATTAAACAACTTCAATAGTAATTAAATGATCTCCAATTATGAATGTGAATCCTAAAGTTATTTTAATTTTTCTAATGCTTCATATGTTGATTTAGTTGGAATAATATATCGTCTTACTTCCTATATCACTGAAGTATAAATCAACACATCAACCTTTTACTCCTTACTCTGCCAAATCGCTAGATGTTTCTCCTCTTTGGGCTGCTCTGGTACAATATCTCCCTTTACTACACAAATACCTTCCCACAGATCATTAAAAACAAGTGTATTTTATACTTTTTTACACCACTCCTGATAATTTTCCTTTTCAGAAAGGAAAACACCAACTAATGAAATAAAAGAATTCACATTTCTTGTAATATTTGGCAGCCTATCAACACTAAATAATGCTCAATAAATTTTTTTATCCTCTAAATGCACAAAATTGATTTTTATTTTATTTTATCTATTTGTGAAAGGTAATTTTAAATTATTTATTGCTGAAAAAAAATGTCTATGAATACTTTATGAGAAGGATATTATCATAAAGTATTTAAAGTTCATCATAAACGCCAAAAATAGTGCAATGGTTTGAATCCATTATTTGTGTGAAACAATTGTGTTGTCAACAAAGTATAAAAAACTAATATCCAAGGATAAATGTGTTATGTAACCAGCTCCAAAAATAGAAGAAAAGAGATATCAATGCCTTAGAAATGAGCCACTTCGAGGGGGCAACCTCCAATACATTACATAAATGAACAATTCTTGGATGATCCAATTTACAAAACCTCCTTTCTATATATAGGAGTCCATGGGGCCATAATGTAATCCTAGTGGGCCACAATGTAATCCTAGCTGACCTAACAATAATAATTTAAGGGCACAATAATAACAAAATGGGGGTTACAAGGGTACAATAATAACAATAAGGGGGTTAAACTAACAACAATAAGGGACTATACTAGTAATATAGGGATCTAACATGCCCCTCTCCTTCAAAAAAGTGTTGTCCTCAACGCTTGAGTAGCTCTGGGTGCTTCTGCATAAAATTCTCATCCTCCCATGTAGAATCTTCAGTGGGTAAGTTCTGCCACTTGATGAGATACTCTAAAATTGATCGATTCCGTAGTTGTCGAGTTCTTGTTTCCATGACCGCTTCAGGTTCCAATATGATTTTTCCTTCCTCATCAAGTTCTGGAAATATTGTTTAAATTGGAAGATTTTCACCTATAACCTTCTTTAAGCATGAAACATGGAAAACTGGATGTACTCACAAAGAAATAGGAAGCTCCAATTTGTATGCCATAGTACAAATCTTTTGCAACACCTTGTAAGGACCATAGTACTTTGGCGATAATTTATTATCCTTCTTAGCTTGCTTGAGGGACATTTGTTTGTATGGTTGTAGCCGTAAAAATACCCAATCTCCTACATCAAAACTTCTCTCGCTGCGATGTTGATCTGCCTGTTGTTTTATTCGATTTTGTGCCAAATTCAGGTTATCCTTTAAGAGTTGGAGAACTTCTTGCTGATGCTCGATGTGATCTTCCACTGCTTGAACCTTCGAATTTTCCCTTAAACATGATGTGATGGATGGTGGATGATATCCATAAAGTGCCATAAATGGGGTCATTTTTGCTGCAGTATGGAAGGAAGTGTTATACCACCATTCAGCGAGAGGTAACCACTTGACCCATTGTGTTTGTTTATCAGATACAAAACAACGAACATATCCTTCCAAACATTTATTTACTATCTCAGTTTGACCATCAGATTGAGGATGATAAGATGAGCTATGAGCTAATTGAGTACCCAAACAAGAAAATGACTCCGTCCAAAAATTTCCAGTAAAAATGGGATCTCTGTCGCTCACAATAACCCTTGGGCTTCCATGTAGCTTTTGAATTCTGTCCATAAATTTAGTAGCAACTGTACTTGCTTTAAATGGATGAGATAATGCACAAAAGTGTGCATACTTGGTAAGTATATAAACTACCACCATGATGACATTCTTTCCTTTGGACTTAGGTAAACCTGTGATAAAATCCATTGAAATCTCCTCCCAACGTTGAATTGGAATGGATAAAGGTTGTAGAAGTCTCGGGGTCTTAATTTTCTCCACTTTATTCTGCTGGCACACCAAACATTCCGCCAAAAACTTTTGAATATCAGATTTAAGGCCATCCCAAAAAAATTCTTTCTTCACCCTGTGGTAATTTTTTAAAAATCCTGAGTGTCCTCCTAAAGGAGAAGTGTGCAATTCCAGAAGAATCTTTTGTTTTAGTTGGGAATTATTAGAAAGATATAAGCGATCTTTGTGCCATAAGGAATAATTTTTCCAACTAAATGTATCAGATGTACTAAGATCTTGCTGCAACTTTTGAATGAGTGTCCATACATCTTTGTCCTTCTTCCATTCATCTCTTGCTTCAGTTATCCAATCTGGTTGGATAATAGAAATGGCACAAAGAAATGCTTCCACCTCTTCATTCTTTCTTGAGAGTGCATCTGCAACAACATTAAGCTTTCCTTTTTTGTAGATTATTTCAAAGTCATAACCCAACATCTTTGTGACCCATTTTTGCTGCTCTTCCGAAGATAGTCTTTGTTCCAAAAAGTGTTTAAGACTATCATGATCAGTTTTTACCTTGAAGTGTCTTCCCATTAGGTAAGTTCGCCATTTCTTTAGTGCACGCAGTATTGCTAACATTTCCTTCTCATAAATAGGTTTCTGTAAATACTTTCCTTTGATTGGACGACTTTCAAAAGCAATGGGTCTTCCTTCCTGCATTAAAATCGCACCAATTCCATTTCCTGAGGCATCACATTCCACAATAAAGGTTTTTGTGAAGTCTGGCATAGCTAAGATCGGTGCTAGGCACATTGCCTCTTTAAGACGTTCAAAGGCCTTAGTTGCTTCAGGAGTCCATGAAAATGCATCTTTCTTCAATAATGTTGTTAGAGGTGCCGCTATTCTCCCATAATTCTTAACAAACTTGCGATAATACCCTGTTAACCCGAGAAATCCTCGCAACTGCTTTATGGTTGTGGGGACTTTCCATTCCTTAATGGCAAAATTTTGTTAGGGTCTACTTTAACACCCTCGTGAGATACAATATGACCCAGATATTCCACCTCTTGTACTCCAAAGAAACATTTGGATGTTTTTGCATATAATTGTTTCTCCTGCAATAGTTTGAGCACCCTGTCAACATGTTCAACATGATCCTTCCAAGACCCGTTGTAGATTAGTATATCATCAAAAAATACTAGCACAAATTTTCTAAGGAAGGGTTTGAAAATGGAATTCATCAACCCTTGAAATGTAGAAGGTGCATTGGTAAGGCCAAAAGGCATGACCAAAAATGCATAATGACCCTCATGAGTTCGAAATGCTGTTTTTGGAATATCTTCAGTCTTCATTCTAATTTGATGATATCCTGAACGAAGATCCAACTTGGTAAAATAAATTGCTCCATGTAATTCATCCAATAATTCATCAATCACAGGAATGGGAAATTTGTCTTTAATGGTGAGCTTATTGAGCTCCCTATAATCCGCACACATTCGCCATGATCCATCCTTCTTGTGTACCAATACTATAGGAGCAGAGAAAGAACTTTGACTAGGTTGAATTATACCCGCCTCTAACATTTCTGCAATCATACGTTCAATTTCGCTCTTTTGGAAGTAAGGATATCTATAAGGCCTGATGTTTGGAGGAACACTTCCTGAATCAAATGAATAGCATGATCATGATCACGAATAGGTGGGAGTCCTTTGGGAGTTTCAAACACCTTGGAATGATTGTCCAAGACTTGTTGGAGATCTGCAGAAATAGATGATTTTGATGTTGGAACTTCTAGTGAGCATAATTGTGCAATTACGCCTCGCTGTTCTTTCTTTAGAAGCTTTGTCATGACATTAGAGGTTATTATCCTTCCTGGCTTCCCTGCAATACCCCGTAATTCAACTTCCTTTCCTTCTGAAAAAAATTTCAAGAAAAGTTCTTGAAAATTAAAAGCTACCGTCCCCAAAGATTGTAACCATTGTACTCCTAGTACAACATCAGCACCTTCCATAGGAATGGAAAGCATTGGAATAGTCAATACATATTCCCCCATGGTTAGCTTGATATTATGGCATTTTCCAGAGAAATTTATAGTTCCTCCATTTGCAACCATCACTTGACATTCTGGTGCTTGGTATAGGAAACAATTTAATTCCTTGGCTACCTTATAATGAATAAAATTATGGGTGCTACCTGAATCAATCAACACTATTACCCTTTTCTTCTTTATATGTCCTTCTATCTTGAGAGTTTGAGGAGTGGTGATTCCTGCCAGTGCATTACACGATATGGTCGGATTCATTTCTTCCTCTTCTAGGGGTGGTTCCTGGTGTATATCCTCTTCTTGTTCATTTTCTTCTTCTTCACAATCTATGTAAAATAATTTCTTCTCAGCACACTTATGACTGTTAGTGTATTTGCTATCACAACTGTAGCAAAGCCCTTTTGCTCTTTTTTCTTCCAATTGTTGTAGTGTCAACCTTGTAGGTTGTGGAAATCTAGGCGTAGCAACACTTCCTTCTTTATAGAATTGAGTGGTAGGCTTCCTTGTCGCCATAATTTTACATTCAACTTTTCTTGCCAACCTGAATGCCTTCTCCAATGAATCAGGTTCCAAAACGCGAACTTCATGTTGGATGTTATCCTTTAAAGTGCTTAGGAAGAGATCAATCCTGTGTTCCTCTGTAAGATCAGTTACCCTTATATTCAATTTTTGGAAGTCCTCAATGTGCTGCCCCACTAAACCCTTTTGTTGGAGATTTATCAATTGGGTAAAGAAGGTGTTGCTCTTTGTATCCTCATAATGTGCTATCATTTCCTCCGTAAAAATTGACCAAGTGACAATTTTTTTACGGGAGCAAAGCCATCGATATCATACAAATGTATTTTGTTCTAAATGTAAAGTTGCAATGCGTACCTTTTGTGTGTTTTGCACGTTATGGAGATCAAAATATTGCTCCATCTGTAGTATCCATGTTACAGGATCCTTTCCATCAAACTTCCTCATATCCATTTTTGGAATATGGTGTTTCTTCCCGCCAACATTAGAGTTTATGAAATCACGATTAACATTGATTTTGTTCTCATCATGAGGTTCTTCTACTATCTTTTCACCATTAGGAAACATTTCTTGTATCAACTTTGTCAAACCTTCGATGTCTGTGTTTAGATCATTCTTCATGTTTTCCATGTTGTATTTCATGTCATCCATCTTAGCTTCCATGCCATCCATCTTAGCTTCCACGCCAGCTTCCATGCCATCCATCTTAGCTTGCATGCCATCCATCTTAGCTTCCACGCCTTTCTTCAAAACTTCCATTTCATTTTTTGTTGCTCTTTGCGAGAGTGAAATTTGTTGCACTTGCTCTTGTAATTTTGATAGATCATGTTGCAATTCTTCATCTTCATGATTCATAGTAGAGCCTTCTGAAGGCTTAATGGGTGTTGAATTATTTTTACGGGGCATCTTTTAGAACCCAATACTAATATCTATTCTACAATATGCCCTTGAAATCAATTCAAATTGATTCTTCAAACAAGACTTATGCAATTCGGAAAAAAAATACACACCTTTTTCTTACTTTTGAGGAGCTCGATATTGAAATTGGATTATATTTGTGATTGTAACACTTCAATATTTGATTTTCGGTATCAACGTAGCCCTCTGAATTATCTTTCGAATGCCACAGGTCTGAACTGATTTGGATTCTCCAAGACAAAGTTGTGTCCAATCTTCCACAATGACCTAATAATGGACTGGTTCAGTAGAGTGAAATTCTATGACTTGCCACGTGTCACTATTTCATCCCTTGTCTCTGAAATTGATATAAAAGCAACTATAATCCGTGTACTTGTGACCACTTTTTACGGCACTCCAATCCGATGCGCAGAGAGAGAGTTATTGAACTTTTCCCACAATCACCACTTTGAGATGAAATTCAGGAGCTTGAAAAAGCACTACCTTCCACAGATCATATCTCCAAAAATATTGCGAACCAAGCTTTGAAATTTTTTGATGAATTTCTTCAGGATTTCAAATTCGCACCATAAGAATTTCAGATTCTAAACCTTCGTAGAAAAAATTTATAGCGCAAATGCCACGATGACCTGTTTAGGAGCCTGAAAAAATACCTAACTTCCACAGATCATATCTCCGAAAATATTGCGAACCAAGCTTTGAAAATTTTAGAAGATCTTCCTCAGGATTTTGGCTTCGCACCCTAAAAATTTCAGCTTCTGAAACTTCGTAGAAAAAAATTTATAGCGACAATGCCACGATGACCTTTTTGGAGCAGCAAAACCCTAGAATCCAAAGCTTTCATACCAAATGTTGTGTAACCAGCTCCAAAAATAGAAGAAAAGAGATATCAACACCTTAGAAATGAGCCACTTCGAGGGGGAAACCTCCAATACATTACATAAATGAACAATTCTTGGATGATACAATTTACAAAACCTCCTTTCTATATATAGGAGTCCATGGGGCCATAATGTAACCCTAGTGGGCCACAATGTAATCCTAGCCGACCTAACAATAATAATTTAAGGGCACAATAATAACAAAATGGGGGTTACAAGGGTACAATAATAACAATAAGGGGGTTACACTAACAACAATAAGGGACTATACTAGTAATATAGGGACCTAACAAAATGATTCTTAACAAACCACTAAATTACCTTGTTATATCAATTCTGGCTCTGCTAGTTTGCTGTTCTATACTGTATAATTCATATGAAATTTATGCTAGATAAAAAAATCAATTTAAGGCTTATTTCGAACACTTTTATTGACATCATCATGCAAGGTAGGAAGTTACTTCTTATTGGGAGATGTATTAAAAAATTTTAAAGCATTTTATAATAAAAATCAACAGTAAGGTTATGCAACTTACATGATTC
The DNA here is from genome assembly GCA_034641835.2 of Pinus albicaulis. Taxonomy (NCBI): domain Eukaryota; kingdom Viridiplantae; phylum Streptophyta; class Pinopsida; order Pinales; family Pinaceae; genus Pinus; species Pinus albicaulis. The sequence continues at coordinate 505,761,711 of CM076576.1, read as the reverse complement.
AAATCATTGTCAATCTCTAGAAGCGCAATTTTTTTTGGTACCAAACTTCACAACAGAAATCAAAATTTATTTGAGTCAGAATCCTTGCAAACAATTAACCACCACAGAACCTGACCTTCACACGCTTTGAACACTCTTTAAGGCTTCATGGATATACAACCCTCTTCATGACCAATAGTGCAAGAACCCTCTTCATGAATGGTTTGACAGTCTCCGTCAGGGTTCAACACATATTTACAGTTGTCCCTACAACTCGCCTCTAATGTCACCATAGTAGCTTTGCGAGCCACTCTGAACACACGATTTTACGGGGGTTGATTTTATGGGGGTTCGATCTCACATGTCCACAACGATAATTAAGTTCGAACTAGGCATGATCTCCATCAGAACAATGGATCACCTCCTTCGTTACGCTCTACCAAACCTTGCACTTTAATACCACTGTTAAACAAGCTTGGATAACTCCATAATAAAATTTATGAATTTATACTTATCTTATTGATTGAAAATGAGGAAATTATATACAATCTGAAATTGTAGGGAGGCAGTTATGTCTCCATAGCTAGAAATACGAGAATTACTAACTATGACTTAATATAAATAATTTACAAAAAAAATCCTAAAGAATTAGTTAACAAATTGAGTGTTCTAGCGTTGCTCAAACCCTTCTCTTGGGAAAAAATGGAAAAAGGTTTTGAAAACCCACAACACTGTGATGAGTAAACCCACAAAACATAGTTAAAAGGTGCAGTATTAAGGTCTTCTATAGGGCTCGAAGAAAAATTAATCCTTTATCGCCACAATCAAAACCAGATACTCATTCACAACACCAAATGAAGAAGGTTGGAAGAGGTTCTATCAACCAAAAGGTTCAAAGGGTCGTGAGCAGTGTTCGATTAGCCCAACCCATCAAATTCGTCCACTTGTAATGCCACTAGGAACCATAATTTGATGGATGATAGGATGGAAAAGGATCACATCATGTGTACCTCGTGGAAACAATTGTTATAGTAATGACCTCATGTGATTGTGGTGAGGTGGAATTCAACCAAAAAATCCATGTGGCATGGTCCATGTGGTGTGTTTAAGGGTGCGTAATGGCCATACTCCTAAGTCCTAACGTGTAGAATAGTGATGGGATAGAAATTTACATGCCAGTCCAGATTATGGATGACCAAGACTTACAGAACTCATTGTTTATATGATTGATATCATGCGTAAAGAGAAAAACCAATTTGTCCAGTTAATTTCACCTACGTGGCGACCTTCCCAACATAGCTATGATTGTCTCCATACTCTTGATCTGTTGGAATCAAAGTCAAAAGGTATACATCATTAAAACCAGGATGGTGAACTATTTTATGACTGTCGCCAGTACACCGACATCATTGAACAATAAGACTCAAACACACTGAACCAATCAAAGCATAGAATAAAAAAAAATTAAAATATTTCAAAAATAAATTAATTTGTTTTAAATGTTAAATTTATAAATTGCTATTTATTTTTTCATAAAACAGTAAATTAATTCATGGTCAAACACATGAATCAAATGTGTTTATCCTTTGCCTACAACGAAGATAATAATAATTGGTCGAGTTGTGACAACGCTGAGAGGAAGATCCTTTCTCCTTGGTGCCATCAAGTTAAGCGATCAAACATTACTTGGTCTTGGGCCTATCTCTAGAATTGGGAACTTGGGACACATCAAGCATGAGTATTAATTGACATAAATTGTTTATATAAATGTTTTATAAAATTAAAATTTAAAATAATATATATATTTTTTAAATTAAGTATTTTTTACCTTCAATATTACATAGATTAAAATCACAATATTTTAATATAATTTATTAAAATAAAAAATATATAAAAAAATTGTAGTAGTTTTTAATAAAACATGTTTTTAGGTAAACCATAGTTACTTATATTGCTCATATATGTTTATTTATTATGTTAACATTGATCACAAGATTAAGAAAATAAGAAATCAAAATATAAATCAAACAAAGGTAATCGCTACAATGCAACATATTGTCAACCTCTACTACTAATTAATTAATTAAGGCGATGCTTCTTTTTGTGGGGCCCGCATTTTCTCATTCTTCGAGAATGTTCACATTTTTGTAATTTGTTGTTATTGCGGAATGCATAGTCAGAGTAAACTTTTATTGTGCGAAGTGCTTCTGCGTACTCCCTTATCTCTCCACATATCCATTATCCACACACAATACACCATTTCAAAGCTACATTCGAATATTTGGAACCCCCAACAGCTTTGGTATCATTAGACAGAGCAGTAACAATCTCAGGCATAACAGTCTCAGAGCACTCACTAATAAAATCACAGGTTACAAAATTACGATTTTTTTATCCATGTTTCAACATCGCATACTAAATTAGCTTTGTGCACACTGCAGAGGAAAAATGCATATAGTTCCTACTCCTTAACAAACTCCTTTGCACTCAATTTCTTTTCACACCCTTTCTCATTCCTCCGCATATAAAAAATTAGCCTTTTTTTAAGCATTGACTCCGCATACTAAATTAGTGTTATGCAAAGTGCGGAGAAAGAAAGATTGACTTGTTATTTCGTACACCCTTTCTTCAACACTTCTAGTACGCCCATTTTCTAGAAAAAAAAATTGTATTAGTTAGCCCCTACAAACCCCCCCCCCTTGCCTTCATTTCTAGTATCATTGGCCAAATCAATGTCCTAAAACTAATCGATACTAAAGGAACTTAAACTATGAGGTATAAAAAAAAAAAGAAATTTGATGCTTTGATTATTTTAGATTTTATTTCCTACAAAATAATTAGAATTGCAATAACTCATTTTACCTTGTAGGTTATTTACTTAGGATTTTGTCTCACTTTTCTGAGTTCATCTATGAATTTAGATATTGTTGAATCTTTTGAATCCTCAAATCTAGAACCAAACTTTTCCCTTTGTAAGGATCCTGCACAAAGCAGTAGGTAAAACGATAGTGGAAGAAGCTTTCATTGTGTGGATTTCAGAGCATTCCTTATATATATGGTACTCTAGCTCTTACATATCGCATTAATCCCACATAATGAAAGCCACATTTGCATAAATTTTCTACGCTTTTATGTATATCACATAATAAAAGGTATCCTAACATAGTTTTGTGAGAAATTGCACAAAATTAAAAAAATAATTGGATGATTTTATGCTTTTGGATTTTGTTTCCTATAAAACAATTAGAATTTCCACAATTCATTTTTCCTTGTAGGTAATTTACTTAGGATTTTGCCTCACTTTTCGGAGTTCATCTATTGATTTATATATTATTGAATCCTTTGAATCCTCAAATCTACTGAACTAAACTTGAAATGAACTTGCCCCTCTGTAAGGGTCCCACATAAAGAGGCACGTAAAATGATAGTGGAAGAAGCTTTCATTTTGCGTAGTGTAAAGCGTTTCTTATAGACATGGTCACTTTATCTCTTACATTGCATGTTAATCCAGCACAATGAAATCCACCTTTGCATATATTTCCTCTGTATTTTTTTATATCGCATAATGAAAGGCATCCTGACATAGCTTCGTGTGGACTTGTGCACTCCATAATGAAATCTTGATCCATATCTCCATATTCGGAATGTCTGCATTTCCAACAACTAGTAAAACAACAACTTAGTAAAGCATGTAGAAAAGCACTTTTGAAAATATTATTCGTAATGAGCCCCCTAAAAAACTAATCGAGTATGTGTTTCCAACTTGCATGTCAAAAAACACATGATGAACACATGGCGAATACAACTATGGATAAGTTAATTGTTAAAATTCCATTAGGTTCTCCACACTAATTTGCATTTATGTTCATGAAAGCTTCATAAAACTTAAATTTCTTTGAGAATTTGTGAATTTAACACTTACTTTCCAACATTAAATGAAAATTTGTTTTCAATTTGTTATTTTTTCAATAAAATAAGTGTGTGCAATAACAAACACAAGTGTGTTGTGATGTTCTACACTTCTACATGGATTCTCTCCCCTCACATTTCTCTCGCATACCCTCCTGCTGCTCAAACAGAGAGGTAAAACAATAGTAGAAGAATATTTTGTTGTGTGAAGTGCAGAGGTTTCCTTATATACGTGCTACTATAGCTCTTACATAGCACCTCAATCCCACACAATGAAATCCACCTTCCTCCATAATGAAAGTTTGATATGTATCTTTGCATTCTTAATTGTTTTGTCGCAATGTTCCATACTTTCGCATGCATTCTCCCTCTACGCATTTCTCCCACAGAAACCACATCTTAGTTCAAAACGAATTAGTGCATCTCTCAAAGTGAATATTGTTGAGACAACTTAACTACAGTATTATGTGAAGGAAGCTTCCTTCGCTCTTCGCTTCTATATAAGGATCTTCACATTATCAAATTCACTAAACAATATATATCGTACTTCCACACAATGTCTTATTAAGGCTATTTCTCTTTATTAATTGAAGAATTAATGTGAATTTTTATCCGATTAACACATAATTATTAGAGTGGCCAAATGCAAGCATGTTCTACATATCATTTGTACATGTCAAACCATATACCAATAGAACCAAGGATTACCGGTAAATATTAATGTTTATAAAATATTATATTACGTAATGATTCTAATGATAATAAGTAATGTACAAACTGTTACTACTATATCATGTGAGAAAGGACAAGTGTGCAGGGCATCCATATATGGAAAAATTGTGTCAAGATGGAAATGTTTTCGAAGATGCAAGAACTTGGGGTGATGGATATTCATTACACAGAAAATGAGTCTATACTTAAAATTGAAGAATTAAGTAACGCTTAATAGTAGTATTAATATCTATTCAAAAAACTGAATCATTTCATCACTCAAGTGCTTAATATCATTTACGCTAATGCATTGTGTAATGATTACTCACTGCAAAAATATCAATGAAATTGTATCTATTGATATTATACAATATTATTTTTGGCATTTTTTCACTGAATTGACACGTAATCAACACATCTTTTGAGTTCCAAATAACACTTACTATTTGTAAGAAATTCAAGGATATGCACAGATCTCCACAACCAGTGTGCCTCATAAAAAATTGAAACGATGCGTGGATCTTCGTTGTACACTTATATTTGCATATTTATTTTCCACAATGGAAGATTCCTCCACATATTCTCACTTATCACATGTATAATGATTATTGTCCATAAAAATATAAATAAGAGCTTATTTATTGATATTAGAAAATATTCTTTTCACCATTTATTCGGCGAATCAACATGTGATCGACACACTTGTTAACACGTATCCATTATAGCATAATGAATGCTATGATTTGCACACTTCTTGTGCAAATTTCCTTTTTTTCCAAGAACATTTTTATAATTATTGGATATAAAGGAATAATCGATACGTAATTAAGACATCGTAAAAACCTAACTAAGGCTTAATTATATGATTAACATATATCTTTTCAGATATTCATGGCATGTACTATTGAGATCATCAGAATTTATATAAGAATAATGGTAAAGTAATTATATATTTATAGCTTTTGCAAATTGAAGTCTATTGATTTTTTCTAATGGTTTTTGTTTCTTGATTCTTATTTATTCGTGCTATAGAATTGTCAACTTTTTGCGTTGCTTAGAGTAAGAAGAAATTATAGTGGATACCTCTAGTCAATTTATTTACATATAAAACGAGTTTTCAGAAACAATGTAGCCATTCATATATTTCTATTTTCTATACCCGTTACTTAGACAAAACCACAATGAATATAAGAAAGGATCAACTGTTTTTCCTCCAAATTGCATGAATTATGGACTTTGTTATGATTGCATTTAATCTCGTTACCCTTAATAGTTTTACTATTAACGATATAACGCCAATGATGCATTTATTTAATCAATCACACATCTCCACACTTTGCAAATTGAAATGTGTGTTATAACCATTTCATTATTAGCCTGAATGAAGTTTTTAATATTAAATAATCTGTGCTCCATAACGTTGGTATGTGTGAATGGGTAACATATATGAAAAGTGTAAAAAATAACTAACAAAGGCTATGTCGTACATATTGCTTTCTTCACATCCTTCCACTCTACTATAATGGAAACTAGTTGTGAAGTAATGTTTATGCATGCATTCACTGAATAAATGTCGAAAAGAATATTTTATAATAATGATCGATTGTTTAAAAATCAATAATAATTATAGAATGTTGATTTACCAAATAAATGTTTATGTTAATTGGAAAGGGAAATAGACAAATATTGAAATTAAGCTACAAAAATATTTTTAAATTAGGAAAATATTTTTTGGTTTGTGAAAATATTGGGAAAATAAGGTTTTACATCCGAAGCATTACAATGGCTAAATTATTGGTGATTTACATTGACGTAGGGTATAACTAATGAATTAAAGAGAAACATATAGATAAATGTCACGCATGGAAATTAAATGTTGCTTATTAAGAAAGTTTGATTATATGTTATTTTGTTATTTTCAAATTCGATAACAAACTAAGGTGGAACACTTCTATGCTTCAGTTTCAGTGTTTTGTGTTATTATTAGTTTTTATTATGTAAATTTTCTTTTGCAATCGTTGGCTATTCATTTAAACAACATATTTTGGGACTAGGTCTCAATTCATTTCAATACAAGTCTAAGTGGGTTGTTGTTGTTATTAGTTGACTCACTGTTCAATTTAATGTAAAATTGTTTCTTAGTTTAGACTGTCCATAAAATTATTGCATTTGATTCTTTTATATTTTCTGGTAGAATACAATATGCCATGCGAACAAGGCATACTGAGGCACGAAATTGGTGAAAAGAAGATTTAAATCAATGATAGTACCTGAAGAGCATAGGTGAGGGGGAGGCTATAGATCATAGCCCTACCAATAGATATGATTTTAAATAATTTGCATTTGATCAACACAACTTTGGTAATGAGCTTGCATATCTCAAAATATTTATGGAACAACTCGTAAGAAACAAACATTATGACCAAAACAGTATCATCTCATTCATGAATGATCTCCAATGCAACCAGTGGCATATGCATGACAATTTAGCAAATATGTAGAGGGGTCAAGAGTGTTTACAGGAAAAACTAAATCACTTTGAAGGCAAATTGTCTCATATGGAGAAACATGTACATTATGAGTTTTAGTTTCCACCATAAGCAGTTTCAGGAACATAGAAAATTGTTCCATAAATAACCCTCATAGTTAATTGCTTTTGGATATGTACTGATCCTGAAAGGTTTTTTGATCTACAGTTATTTTCCTTTTTTGGCAGTGAAGCAACTTTTTGTTAAAATGTTACTGAAATTGTAATCCTTTTTGTCTTTTTGGCATAAACTGATACTTATTTTCATTTAAAAATGCTGGTAACATTCTCAATTGTTTGAGCTTTCCCTTTTCCTGCTATGGCACCCACATGCTCTTTTTTCCTTATTTGCACTTATTTTTATTTAAAATTAGATGAGATGATAATTTTGTTTCATTAGGGCATCATATCCAATCCCCATATGCTCGAATTCATTTTTAGTCTTTAATATCTTATGCTTCATGCTTTATGGATCTTTAATGATTTCTTCAATGCATTTAAAATATCTTTTATTTGGAATACTACACAACACCATGATCAAATGTTTAAAATGGAAAACAAAAATAAAATGAAAGCTTCCTAGGGATCAGTAGCAATCTCAAGCATAACAACGTCAAAGTAGTCACTAACGAAATATCCATTCACAAAATTATCTTAGCTTTATACGCATTGCAGAGGAAGAAAACATGACTCAATATAGTCCCTTCTCAACAAACTCCCCCGCACTCAATTTCTCTGCACACCATTTATTCCACACTTCCCCCACAACCTCCATCCTTTCTTTGCAAATGAATTAGAAATACTAATTTAGCATTGACTATTACAAAATAAAATATGGAGATTTTCACAACGCTTTGAAAAATAAAACCCATAGTTTAATGTATTATGAGATCCTACTTTTAACTTCAACAAAATAATTTATTGTATCATAAGTCCTTGTTTTTAGAAATTGATAGAATTTATTACTAATAAACTTTATTTGGTCATAAATTTAAAGTTAAATTTTATTTGATCATAGTCATTGTTTGATCCAGACTTATGCAGGAATGCAATAAAATACAGAAATACACATAAACGCAGATATGCAGTAAAAATAGGACTTCATTTCATTAATATCACATAAGTGAACTATGCTTACAGACATAATGGAAATAAAATAGCTAGGGCAATGGTAGCTTATCTCTGAGAAGCGATGTGGCGGATACATGCCTCTGAACTATGTTACAATGAGGCTTGAAGGCTTATTTATTGTTGAGAAACAATGAAAAACCATAAAAATGCAAAAAAACTTACCCCAGGAGATGAAACGCCAAACTATGGCTCTCGTTGGTGTAAAGTGGTACAACACTTAACTGGGGTTATAACTTTGGCATACGATCTCAGTTTGAATCACATGATACCTCGTTATAAATATCTATCTGAGGAATACAAATCCTGACAGTGAATGTTAAGTAAATTCGTCCCATAATCAAAATCCGATTTTCCAAAAAACGTCATTTAGGGCCTCAAAACGTCTCTAGAAGTTTAGGACCCGAAAAAATTCCAAAAATAGTAAATTGTGCTACAATTAAGGAAGCTAGAAAAATAAAAGAAACAATGGTGGGGATCCAAGTGGAATATAAGGGTGGCCACCAATATCCACCTGGATCATTCCCCCCCCCTTAGGAAGTAATGGTCCCCATTGCATTGAGTTCCTCCATGAGATGAGGAAACTTCTGTTGAACTTGGTCCCTAGTAAGCCACTTGCACTGTTGAAGGAGTTGGTATGCTTTGAAAACTTGATATAGTTGGATCCTCTGCTGGCGAGTTTTCTTCATCTGTATGTCCATGATTCGATCAGTTGTGGCTTGTTCCATGTAATTTGGCTTTAATTCTATGGGTGTGAGTTGTTTTGCCGTGTCGGATGTGTCCAATAGAGGTGGAAAGTAGGGACAAAGGTGGTCCACATTGAACACTAGGTGCATAACAAGGAATGGTGGAATACTGAGCTCGAATGCATTGTCCCCTATAGCCTTGGTGATGGTGTATGGCCCATATCAGAATGGGCGAAGCTTGCAGTGGGGTCCAGCGGGGTGCTCCTTTTGCAAATGTAGCCAAACTTTGTTGCCCACTTGGAAGTTGTGTGGCACCCAATGTTGATCATGTTACTAATTTTAATTAGCATTGGTTTTGTCCAATATGTCATGAACCTATTAGAGGATGTGCTGAATCCACTCAATGAATTTGTTTGACTTTTCAACTTCATACTGGGCATTTTCCGAATCGTCTTGAGTAGCCGCAAATGGCATGCTATGTCAATGGGACATAGCCACTGGAATCCAAAGCCCACCTAAAAGGGGCTATGGCTGGTTGAGGTGTGGAGAGCCTCGTTATAGTTGTGTTGTATAAAGGGTAGGCTCTCATCTCATGTGCATTGATGCTTTGAGTTGCACATGCGAAAAATGTGTACGATCAACCTGTTGATGACCTGTGTCTAGCCATTAGTTTGGGGATGGAATGTTGTGGACTTTGTGAGCTTGGTGTTCAAAATTGAGTAGAGGATGGACAAAAATTTACTAAGGCACCTGTTGTCTCGATTTGAGATGATAGACTATGGGATCCCAAAGTGTACCCACACTCGTTCAAAGAAGAGTTTAGCAGTGGCTTTTGCTCTGATATTCTTCTTACAGGCCCCATAATGGTAATCTTCAAGAATTTGTCGACGACCACAAAAAGATAGTCATTTCCATGCTTAGTAGAAGGAAGGTAGGACATGAAATCCATGGAGATGGATTCCCAAGGTCGACTAGGGTAAGGCAATGAAGTATAGAGGCCTTGTTTCTTTATGTTCAGGTTGGAAATGGCGTAGGCAGTGTAGGATCTGATGTACTTATCTACATCATGTGGAAGGTACAACCAATAGAAATTCTTCTGTAGTACTTCCATTGTTTTCTTGACCCTGAAATTCCCATCGACTGAATTGTAGTGCACTTCCCAAATCATCTTGGCATGCTCACTTGAAGGAACACAAAGTTGTCCCAGGTGACATAACAGTGCATCCTAGAGGTGAAAATTTTGAACTTGCTTACCCTTCAAGAGAATCTCGTATGTGTGGCCAAATTCTGGACCGCTCTTATATAGAAGTGGCCAATTAGCGGTCTCGTGCCCACAAAAGTTGAGCATGTTGGTTAGTGCCACGATCGGTGGTTGCCTAAGGCAGTCTGCAACATTATTGGTGTTTCCCTTCTTCTACTTGATGTTCAAATAAAAATGTTGTAGATATGTGGACCACTTATGATGGTGATATTTCTACAACTTCCCTTGTGTCTGTATGAACTACACGGTTTGATGGTCTGTGTGGATGACCGTTTCCTTCCCCAAAATGTAATGCTTCCATTGTCGGCAAGCCTGCATGATGGAATACATCTATTTTTCATAAGTGGGATACTAATTTTGGACTCTCTCGGATGATGTCTCACTATTATATGCCACTGAAAGCCCATGTTGAGTAAGAACTGCCATAATAGTATAGTGACAGGAATTTGTCTCGATCTCAAAAGGTTGTTGCAGGTCTGGTAATGTGAGCACTAGGGAAGTGAAGAGGGGATGTTTCAACTCTACGAATGCCTTATGTTGAGACTCAGACCAAAATAATTTTTCTTCCGCTCCTCCCTTGGTGACTTGACTCAAGGGCCAAGTGATATGAGAGAATCCCAACACAAAGCTACGGTAGAAATTAGCAAGACCCAGAAAGTTGCAAAGCTCTGTTAGAGTGGTTGGGACTGGCCAATATCGAATGACTCAGATCTTGGTTTTATCCACATTCACCCCCTTCTCATCAATAATGTATCCCAGATATTGAACCTGGGTCATGCAAAAGTGCACTTCTCCAAATTGGCACACAACTTGTGTTGTCGTAGTGTTTGGAGGCCCTGTCGAATGTTGTGGAGGTGTTATTCCCAAGTATGGCTAAAGATCAAGATGTCATCCAAGTACACTACTAAAAATGAGTTGGTCAATGGCTACAAGTTGTTTTCCATAATCCTCATGAAGGTTTCGAGAGAATTCATCAACCCGAAATGCATGACCAGTCAATCGAAAAGGCCCTCCTTCGCTATGAATGTAGTCTTCCACACATCGGAGGGTTTGATTGCTACCTCGTGATACCTAGACTTCAAGTCGATCTTGCTGAAATATTTTTTCCTCATGAGTTGGTCTAGAAGGTCATCAATCCATGGGATCGGGTACTTACTCTTGACAGTGATCATGTTCAGTGCCCTATAGTCAATACAAAGTCTCCAAGTCCCATCCTTCTTCTACAACAACACGATCAGGCTCCAACAGGGTGATGAACTTGACCGGATGTGAATTTTCTGTAACAACTGCTAAATCTGCCTCTTGATTTTGTCGTTCTCTAGAAAAGAGCACCGATATATTGGTTCATTGGGAAAAAATGCACCTGGGATCAGATCGATGGCGTTATTTACTTGACAATGTAGAGGTACCCCTGTGGGTGAGGTGAAGATGTCCTCGTACTACTCCATGACCTTGTCCATTTGTTTTTGTCTTGCGGAGGAGCCCTATCTAGAGGTCGTTGCCACAATGTTATTCTTTCCCTGAGGGAAGATCATCAGGAAAAAAAAATTCTTGGTTTTGGAAATGAGCTTACTATATTGTTTTGAAGTAGCCAAAGAGACAACGATAGGCGATTCTACCTCCGGTATCCTATACAACGTATTTCCTAAAGTAACAATAACAACACTATGCCAAGATGCATACACAACATGTCGCTTCAAGAAGTATGGTTGGCCTAATAATACGTCAAAAGCATGAAGATAATCAATGTCACATAATACCTCATCTGTGAAGGGGTTAATCTTGTAGGGAAGGCAGAACTGCTAGCTGACGTGAAGATCTTGTCCTTTGTGAAGCCACCCCATGTTGTACGACTCTAGGTGCATTGTGGTCGACAAGCCCAACTACTTCACAACCTCTGTTGAAATGAGGTTCTTTTGGCTCCCATTGTAAATAATGAATTATAGCGGGGAACCCTCTACCCACGTCTGGGAATGGAATAGGTGCTCCCCCCTCCTATGGATCTTTCAGTTCCTCCTTCTTGATCTTCGTGGTGGAAATGGTGGCATTGGGCCCTGCATCGGTAATTTGTTTCCCTTTTTCATTCAGTTTGTTAGGTTTTGATTTAGATTCAAAGCATGTATTCGATTCAGAAGCCTTCAACTCGACCACCAGTGACTGCTTGGCCCGACACTCACTTGTATTGTGAGTGGAGAACCTATGGAACTCACACCACTTTCCTGTGTCCTTCTTTGGCTTTGCGGCATTGTTCCTTGCTTACAGCTTTGGCAGGTTATCCTGGGCCTCCCTGCCTTAGCTTTGTCCTTTTTTATGTTGTTTTGGGGCACCTTTCCCTTGCTTCTGATTCGCAGATCCAAAGTCTCACTTCTTCTGTTTAAACTTCTTCTCAATCTTGGCAGCATACTGGTATGCTCCACCAATCAAGGAGATGTCAAGGAACACCATTTACTTCTGAATGTATTTGTGAAGAAAATTGGTGTACTTTAACACCAAATTTTTCTCCTAATATTTGATACCCAATTTTGTGTGCAGGGTAAGGAAAAAATTCATCAGTTCATGCACATCTTGATCCATTTGTTGTTGCAACATAGTCCATTGTATGTACTTTTCCTCATATCTCCCCATGGGATAATATTTTTCCTTGATGGCGTCTCAGAAATAATCCCAAGTGGGTGTGGCCAAAACCAAAGAGGGTTCCCTCTCATCCTTTTTCTCACAATAGGTTCCCCACCAGTCCTTGACATGTGGGGTGGATTTGAGGAGTGTAAAATTAATCTTTTCCTGGTTGGAAAATTCATGAATCGAGAAATACCATTCTAATAGATTCAACCATCTATCTCCTGCTTCTGCATCTATTTGGCCTTCAAATATGGGAATGTCAAAGTTTACTTGTACCTTAAAAGGATTTTTTCCTCTAGAGTGGCTGCTGGAAGAAGATGTGCCACCGGTGGGCAGTTGTTGAAGGATCTAGGTAAAGTTATCCATAATCATATTCCTTTGTTTCTCGAGGGCCTCGCAGAGTAATATTTTGATATGATCTCCTACTCCATCATCTTTATTTTTATCCCCCATGGGCAGTCGTCGGGGATTGCGAGGCTGATCTTGCAAAGGTTCAACCAGATCGAGCCCTAACTCCTTATACCTCGACCTCATTGGGGACATGCAAAGAAGGATTGAGAAAGAGCAGACCGCTCTGATACCTATGATACAGAGTTATGAAAGAATGAAATAAAATAGAAAAATACACATAAACGCAGAGATGTAGCATAAATAAGACTATATTTCATTAATATCACATAACTGAAATATGCTTATAGACAAAACGGAAATAAACTAGCTAGGGCACTGGTAGCTTATCTTTGAGAAGAGATGTGGTGGCTACATGCCTCTGAAATGTGTTACAATTAGGCTTGAAGGCCTATTTATTATTGAGAAATAATGGAAAACCCTAAACATCCAAAAACCTAACCCTAGGATATGAAACACCAAGCTATGGGCCCCGTTGGGGTAAATTGGTACATCAGTTTCTCGAGGTCATATCTTTGGCATACTATCTTCGTTTGGTGCACATGACACCTCATTAGAAAGATCTATCCGAGGAATAAATATAATAAAAATTAATGTTGAGTTGAATCCTCACATACGCTAGATTCTATTCTCCAAAAAAACATCTTTTAGGGCCTCAAAACATCTCCGGAAGTTCAAAACCCGAAAAACTGCTAAAAATAGTAAATTGTGCTATAATTAAGGAAACTGAAAAACTGAAAGAAACAATGGTCGGGATCCAAGTGGAATATGCGGGCGGCCACCAATATCCACCTGAATCAATGTTTCATTATGCAGAGAGACTAGGTTTGAGTGAAAAATCGTTGCCTTTTGGTCAATTGAAAGAAATGTTGAAATGCACAAACTAATAGATAAATAGTTTTAACAACTTGTTTACATGGATATCTTAAATCAATTTATTTAATTAAAGAAATAAAAATTTTGATGAATTGTTTTATTAAAATTTGGAAAAATGCAAAATATCTAAAAGATATATGTAGAGTGTGGACGAAGCCTTTATTATCTTTTGTCTGCATTCTCGCACATCCACATTTTGCAAATTACCATGTCAGGTATAATCATTTCATTATTAAAACAAAATAAGCACAATTATGAAATAAATTTGTGAAGGTAAAGTAATTGCTAATTTTGTTTTACTAATAAAAGCATTATTGCCTAATGAGAAAATGTGTGTATCAAATAAGGTAAAATTTGATGATTTCAAATTTTTAAAAAGAAATATATGGAGGAGGAATTTGATTTCAAATAATTTTATCATGTTTTTTGTGACATTTTATCTAGTCTGAAGAGTTGAGTGGCCTAATATCTTTTATGCACATATTTAATAGTTATGCAAACTTCCACATCTCTCCACTTACTTTGTAACAAGACTTAAGTTTGAATATTGGCACCAAAAATTATATAATTATACTAGTGGAATTATAACAGGTATCAACACAAATGCACTTATTATTTACATAATCAAAACTAACTTCTAATTAATTGGTTAATATGTAACATGCGGAAATGTATATGAACATACGAGACATTATGGGGTAAAGTGTTGGTTCCTTGCTCCACATAGTCATTTTCTTGCACAATTGTTTTAGTATAGAGAGAAAAACTGTGCAGAGATTGTCGCAACAATCGTCTGTGAGACTGCACCAAAAAGTGTGCGTGGAGAGTTCATTTGTGAATCAAGGAACACGAATATCTCCACACACACTACCTTTGCATACTTCAATAAACACACGTCATTTACAATGTAAATTATAGTTGCAATGTTCAATTTCATAAACTAATAATGTATAATGCATTCATAATTGTAAACTTTCGAAATTTGATGTTCAAATTTATGTTTTTTCATAGTGTGTATTATTTTAATAATTAATATTACCTTATATCTCTTATTTTAATAATTAATGTTACCCTATATCTCTTATTCAAAATGTGGAAGTGAAGAGAAAACTCTATACAATGAACATCGTATATTGAAGAACAATAAAACTCTTGTTGTGACGATAATAGTTTTGAAATGCTATTTTTTAGCTTAATGTAAAACAATAGAAACCATTTTGATTGAAGATATGAAATTTCCTTGCAAATACAGTTAATTTTCTAACAAAAATTTTCATGTCACAAACTACTATTTAATTGAATTATCTGTAGTATGGTCGGTATATTCGTTTTCCCGCACAACACTTCTTCCTCACACAGATTGAAAACAGGGTTCATTTAATATTGGATAATACAAGTTCAATTGAATTTTTTTATATCTCTAATGCACTTAGTTTTCTACAAACATCAATTCCAATGTTCGTGCACTCTATTTTTGTAGCGAAAAATTGGTCAATAGAAAAACAAGATAACAGAGTAAATGTTCTTAATAAGAATTGGTTCGCTAAATAAATGCCAAAAAGACCTGTATTTATTAGCAGGAGAGCTTTAGTTAATCAAAATAGAATGATGTTTAGGATATTAATAAAATAGTATGTTGATATCAATTTATAAAGTGTGTCAAATGGAGAAATCATGAAACAAAATTGTATCAATTGGACTATCTCGGGTTGGAATTTAAGAAAAATGGATATGAATTGAAGCAACCAGTTTTGGAATAGTCTTTTCGGATTACAGACTAGGAAAACTCAGTACTATCCAAATTGATGACGATCACTTGTTAATAAATACCGTTAAAATCCATAGTAGTTAAATGTCCTTTCAGAACTTTAATGTCAACTCATGATTTAGATGGCTTATCACCTTTTCTGCTTTAAATGTAGGCTTGTTGGCTCTAAACTAGTTTCTAATATATTTGGGAAAGTGATTTCCAATTCTCCTCTTTTTGTAGACCTATTATTATTGAATTTTCCACTAAATGTTCTAGGCAACCAATTTTCTTCTTTTCTTCTGAAAATGATAAGTGTTTTTAGGATTTGTTTTATCAGTTGTCTATTGCTTTTTGAATTTAATACCAACAAAAAGACAAATGGCCAAAATAAACAACGGCAGAAGCAAAAAGGAAGAGGTATATGCAGAGATCCATGACATCTCAATGCTCAGCCAAGATATCTCAACGCTTAGCCAAGATATTTTAATTCTAATTGATAGCATACTGGAACTTCAACAAATTCTTAGGTGTATCGAAGATGATCTAGGTATCGTAAAAACATTGTTAGAAGAGCTCATGTAAAAAATCAACATATCACTTAAACCTCCATTCTTGCAGCATACTTAGTATAAGTTTCAACCTCCAAGAACAATGGTTGATTAATAAAGAATTCGTTACCAAATTTTTCTACTTGCTCAACCAATTTTGAAATTCAATATATGCTAAAGGTTATACATTGTGGAATATTGTGGAATATTCATTTATGTATATATGAAATATATATTTTTAAGTTATGTCGTACTCTTCCATACATCATTTATTTGAATAAACATTTGATTTAAAAATTTGTTTTAGTTGTATGATAATGACTTATTTAGAAATTTGTTTAAATTTTTCATTTCAGACTCTTTTTCATAGAAAGATTTGCAAATTTTATAAAACAATAAAACAATGTAAGAAATCACATTGCAAAGAAGTAGAAACATATATAACAATGAAAAACATAGTAAATAATGTTAGTAAATAGAATAATACAAATCTGAATACTCGAGAAGCGGAGTGGGAGGGAATTGTGTGGAGTGCAAACAAAAAAGTGACCAGGGGGCAGGGAACAAGTCTTCCTCTAAACAATGCATCAACGTTAACATTTTCGTGAACTATGTAAAAAAAATATTGGAATATTTTAGAATATACACGTATTTTTAAAAGAAAATTATTTTGTAAGTTATGGTGTGCTCTTCCATACGTCATTTCTTAAAATAAGCGTTTGATTTAAAAAATTGTTTGAGCTCTATATGATAATGATTTGTTAAAAAAAAAAAAAAATTGGTGTGACAAACACTTTTTAATAGAAATTAGTTCTAATAACAAGTTATTAGAAATATTTAAATATATGACAAACAAACATAAATACATTTTCTAATATTATTTCACTAACTATAGGATTTTCATATTTGATAAATAAATAAAACCATGTAAGAAATCACATCACAAAGAAGAAAATATGACATAGGACAATGAACTAGTTACACATTACAATCAAAACACCGTAAATAATGTTAATAAATAAAATAGTACAAACATCAATACTCGAGAGGTGGACGAGGGGAATTTTGCAGAGTGCGAAAGAAAAAATGACTAGATGGGTGGTGAAACAAATCCTCCTTTGCGCCTCTGCACAATGTATTAATGTTAACAGTTCCAAAAACTATGTGACCGTCTCGAAACAAGAAATAATCTTGTAACTATACACATGTCCTTAGAAATGGAAACCTTGAGTTTCAAACATAGTTAAGTGCAACATAAATCACATCTCAAAGAAGTATCAATGACATAGACAATGAACTAGTTGTGTCATTACAATCAAAACATAGAAAATAGTGTTAGTAGATAGCATAGTACAAACATAAATACTCAAGACGTGGAGGAGGGGGGAGGTAATTGTGTGGCGTGTGTAAGAAAAAATGATTGGGTGGGTGGGTGAATAAATTATTCTCCGCACCTTCATGCATTGTATCAATGTTAACAGTTCCACAAATTGTGTAAACATATTGAAACGAAAAGGCATCTTGTAACTATATGCATGGCCTTGGAAATGTAAAACTAGAGTTTCAAACATAGTTAAGTGCAACATATTGTATACTTTATTTACACAAATTTGTTTTTAAATTTTGGGAAATTGAAAACTGAATAACACTGTAACACTGATAGCTCTGATTTTGTGGTGTATATTTCTGACGAGTTAAACTGAAAATCACAAAAATTGTTGTCAAATATGATGAAATGCAAATTTTTCTTTCTAACATCAAAAAATTATTAAGGATCCATATAGTCTTTAAACCTTCAAATATAGATACTCCTCGCACAATTTTTTGCTAACATAAACTATGTGCGAAGGAAATAAGTTTTGTGATATTCTTTGACTAATTATAGAATATGAAAATTTGCTAAAACATAAAACAATGTAAGAAATTAGACTGTAGGAAAGAAAATACGACATAGCACAATGAACCAACTACACATCACAATAAAAACATAGTAAATAACGTAATATAAAACATATGATTTGAACAAAGAAATTCATTGAAATATGTTTTTTTACAATGTTAATAGCTACAAATTATGTAATCACAAGATGAAATAACATGCAACTTCCCTGTTAAAACTCTTCAGCAATGGTAAAATTCATGAACCAGAAAATTTAAGACAATGTTAAGATTGGAAGTACATATATGTGGAAGCAAAAAAATGTGCACAATGCCTTACCCCTTGCCATTAGTCAATGGAAATTCAATATTACTAGTTACCGATAAGAGATATGTTCACATTCCAAAATACCAATAGTATATTTATTAACAATAAAAGAAAATATAATAGTAGATCAGCTAACCATAATATGAAATTAGATCTGAGTCATCCAACAAATCAAAAAATTTGTCTAACAATAGTCAAATTCTACAAGTAGAAAGTATAAGGTAATGTTAATATTGCTTGACAATGCAAGCAATGAGAATTGTACTATCACTAGATTCCTTGAAAATGTAAACAAAGATAATTTTCATTATATACATATAATCACATTTTGATGGTTTATTGTAAATGTGCCATGTCTCTCGAAACTGGACAACAAATTAATAACAGATGATTTTTCTGCATAATATTGATCATAGGAAAATTTTCATAGATTAGGTAATAGTTTCTCCAATTCCACACCTCTTAGAACACATTATATTTTATTCCTATTATTTGCATGTATGCTATAGTTTAATCAATGGAAATAAACAAAGAGATAATCTTGATTGAATATGTTACAATAAACCATAGTTTCATTCATATTTCTAGTAGTTGTAATTGGACTATTACATTTCACACATACAAAGTCAACTGGATTCGTATATGCACTAGTCATTGTTAGTTGTCCTCGGAAGTGCTATAAAATTGACATAGAAAATAGAGGCTTAGAACCTTGATATCAAATGTTTTTATATCCTTTTACTTTATATATATATATATATATATATATATATATATATACACACACACACACATACACACACACACACACACACACACATAATAGCTACAATATAATACAGTTTATTGTGCATATTCCACTTGTCGAGGAAAGAAATTTTTTAGATTTTTGACATTCTTTTCTATATTCAATGGACATATGAATGTCAATTATGAAGTTCGCAAGACTCTTTTTTTTTTTCTAACTATATTTTTTAGCAATATGAGTAGAAAAATGTTTTCTTGCAATTGTCTTTGAATTTAAAGATATGCTGAAAGAAGTTTGTTGTGTTAAGTTTTCATAGAGCTACTTTGTAATTTTCCTTGATAGTTTCATTTCTCCAATAACATCTTAAATTCACCCATTCATTATATCATTATACGTATCTACATTATAAACCATTAGCATGACCACCTATATAGAAAGAACAATACCATCATCATCATCTAAGTAGCAAAGCACAAATGAATAAAGGAAGAAAAGCATGCACACATATAGACACGAGGATTGGTTTGAGACAAGGGAAAACCCCACTATGGGGAAAACCCTCACAAATTATTCTTCTTAAATCATCATCAAATGATTCAAAAAACAATAGTAAAATGATCCATTGATCCATATCTATCACATGCATAATGTGACCTTACAAATATCTCTACTGAAGGAACTTGACTGAGAACTGAGATGCACTAACACTGGTTGTAGCATATTGATTAAAGTTGTTGGTACTGAGTAAGAATTATAGATAAATATTGCAATGGAAATATATAGAGAATATTTACAGATCTGTATATCTACAACGAAAATAAACCCCGGTTACAACTAATCACTCAAATTCACTGAAAACAATTGTCCAGTCCTAGATATGAATCCAAGATATTGTTAAAGAGTGATCACAAGAAACTGTGACTGATCAAAATATGTATGAAGGCACTTTGCAATTAACTAAATGTGACCCAAATCATATATGCCCAGAAAAACCCTTGGACATGACCTCAACACACTCAACCCATGACTGAAGCTTGCCTAGCTACTCCCTAAATACACTGAGCCCACGACTGACATCTTGATCAGCCCAATCTAGCCTAGGAATCCTAGATGTGATGTTAACATGCCCATCCTATGGTTATAACAGCTTAGCCACTACCTTACCACAATTTTCCCACAGCTCTGGCCCAAATTCTGCAGTTTTGTGCCTCCGACTATGGCTCAGAAGACCCATATCAGAGCGAGCCTCTCACCTGTGATCCTGAACCCTATGCGAGCTTCCCCATCAAACTTGTGAAATACAAAACAAAAAAGACGATCCAAAGAAGAAATTCCAAGTAGAAAATGTCATGAGAAAATGTGTGAGAATGAGCTTGAGGTCGCCTATATTTATAGAATTTTTGTGGGTCCACTTAGGGTTAAGACCGAATTAACTAATTTAACATGTGGTTAGACCAACCCATTCCATTTCACTTTAATAAATAACATAATTCATAATTTAAATTCTTCTTAACCGATTAGGTTAATCTATATGTTTATTTTGGTCCTCTCAAAAAGAGAATCTAATGCAATTATAATCTCAACCGTCTAAGTTGTCCATAATGGAATTTGACCACACTCCCTCTCAACCAGGGAGAATTCCACCTACCAATATCTGTTCATCGATCAATATCCCATGTTTTTATCTTTAAGAATCATCATGTATCGTCACTGATCATCTTTGTCATGTAGTCTTCATGTTGTAAACCTTTCTCATTACAAATCAGCAATGGACCTCTCATGTTTATTTTTGCATATCTCCTTATTTTTTATCCTCATATGTTGAACATTCTCAGATCTAGAAGAAGAATAATTTTTCAGAAGAGGGGAGCTTACGCTATCACACTTCATTCATTAAGCTATCATTTGGAATATCTTCCTGTGGTCTACTACTCGAAATATCATCATTAATCAACTTCGGAGAGCATATCGTTAAGGAGCACACCTCAAAATTTTACCTCATCGAGGAGCACTTCTCAACCTGGAACCTCATGGGGGATTTATACCTCTACAACCCCATATCAAGAAATAGGATATCCATCCATTCATGGGAGCTCAACTCGACCTTGGAATCACATCGAGGAGCTCAATCTCAACCCGGAATCGAATAGGATTATCTCAACACATCCTATTTCCTACTGATCGTCCATCGATGACCCTGAATAGTCATGTGGTAGAAAACCTACATAATAATCGACTTGTGTTGTATAACCCAAGTACATTCTTCACTCGTTAGCCAAACGAGGAGCGGTATTCTCGACAAGCCCTACTTGTGGGTATGGTGCGAATTTGGGTATACTCTGCAAAGACCAATCAGGGGAGCAACATTCTCCGACCCTATGAATATAGGGGAGGAGCATATATAACCCTATGGGTCAAAAAATATAGGTAATATGCCCTATTGTATAGAATTACCTCAACCTAAGGATCCCTCTATCTCAATTCCATATCCTGGGACCTTAGACAGGGAGGAAGAGTTGGCTTAGTGTCCTCGATTAGTGCTCCTCTCGACATACTCACATCTAGTATATGCTTATCACAATAGAAATTGATTCATGTTTATAAAGGACATAAAATTAAATATTATGTTAGAACATACATAATCACATAAATCAAAACAAGATTCCATAATCACCCTCCCTCTCACGGAGGTGTCATTCACACATGGATACCATAATCATCCTCCCTCTCAAGGAGGTGCCAATCACAAGCCTAATATTTTCTCAAACAACTAAATTGTCTCAAAGAATTGAGAAATCATAGTCCCAACTATATGTATATGGGATTCTCTGTCATCACAGTGTATCCATGTGTTATCCAGATCATGCTTAGACAACTCTCTGAGCTTCTACATCCTACCTCACAGCTAGCATTGCTAGTAGCATTTTACCCGACCTCAGTCATGATATGGACCTCTCATCCAAGATATCATGGAAAATATCACATTAAAGCATCATCCAACTATGCTCATCAACAATAATCTCAAAAATCATCATTCCATTCATGCATCTACATATCATGGGAGAAATATATCAACCTTTACAAGTACAACATTTCATGCAGAGATTTCAAAATATGTTTGGTGGAAATTTTGAATGAAGAAGATCAATCATGAATTTAATCATGTTCTATACACATCATATATGGATGGATGTTCAAAAAGAAACATCAATGCTTCAATTAACTAACAGATGCCATGTCACGTTCAACAACATTTAAACTTTAAATTAGAGTGTCCAAGGGTTTACATTACACAAAGACATTTCAACAGTATTGAAACATGTGATTTCTTTCCTAAATTCCAGAAATTGATTCATCATGCCATGATACATCATTACAAGATTCAGAAGCCGTCTCCCTATCACTTAGATTGTTAGAGGCTCATCACTTGTAAAGGGTAGAATATCATTATGTAAAGAAAATCCATAATCAAAATCAAGGCCATACCTTCGAACTCATTATCTTGACTTCATCAAATAACTGTCAAATATAGAAAAAAATTAATCGAGGAGCTTGCATCACACAAAACTCTCTGCAAGCATAGTGCCTTACCATACTAACATAATCAACCTTACATAAATTAATGTTGTGTCAATGAAGTGATCTAATCAGAGTTTAGAAGCCAGCTAAAAAATATTATCAAAGAAATTGATTTCATAGTATCAATTCTTTCAACCAGTGATAGGTAGGGATCATATTAAGTCTTGAATTCATTTACTGTCAATTCAACAGGTTAATCATGCCATTACAAGTCATTTTCTCTACTATATGTTAGTGCATACATCAAGGTTAATTCATGCATGTTACATCTCCATATTAAGTCACAACAACCATTGTGCTAGGAACAAGAGGGCAAATACATAACCATAATTATGAATACTCACATAAGACACCGAAGGTCACTATGCCCACAAAGCATTGTCACATGTGAAAATAAAATATCACTAGATCAAATCCAAATGTGTGATCATGTTAAGATCTATAATTATAGACATATCTCAATAATTAATCATCATGTCAAAATTTCCAAACACAATTTACCAATTAGCCAAATCATGTCGAACTTTTGTAGCATAAACACAGTGACATACTTATATGAATGTCTCGGTCACCTGAAAACACAAGTTCAGTTAAAACATACAAAATTTTCCCACTGAAAGATATTAATGGTATCTAAAACTCATCTGTAGAATTGACATATTCCAAGTGACCATCTGATTTCATGCTCAATTCTAGTAATTCCAAAAATCAGTTTAAAATGGAAGGACATGTTAAAAATCCCTTGATTTAGAGTACATACCAAAACTTCAAATATGAGACCGATAGGCATGGTCACACCTGTTATCAAAAAATCTGACCTGATAGGCTACTCATCAAGTGGACTTTGTGTAACTGTTTCAGACCAATCTTTTGGCTGAGGCTTAGCCTCCTCAACCTGAGAGGGCTCTCTCAAAAGTTTATGATTTTTGATTAATGGATAGATGGCTAACTCTAAGGTAAAAATATATAATAATATAAATGGTTGTATCACATATTATCAAACGTTCATTGGGCCATGGAGTCAAGATAACTTTAGCAAAAACATCACAGTCTATCTAGCATGGAAGTCAAGGCATTTGGAGTTCAAGTCAGTGAGTAAAACAGTAGAACAGTGAAACACACAGTCAGTTTATATATGAAGGAAGTTAGAGAATAATGAATGGATTATAAGTATCATATAAAAACACCACTACAAATAGAGATATTGAATAATTCCATTAGAACAATAATGAAAAAGAACTCCTCATGAATCTTGAGTTGTCAAAACAGAACTATGTATTAAACTGAAAAAACCAGTGACATACAATAACACAGTCTTTGCTAATAAAAATGTCCAACTCCTTGGATTGTGACCTTATGCTCTTTATAGAACATTTACAAGACAAGATCCCTTCTTCTCCACTAGATACATCGAACTCAAAGAGTTTGACACATTTCCTAATCTGAGACATGTTATTTATTACAAATTGACAGCTATAATGCTTATGAAAATTCCTAATTCTAATAGGACTGAAACTCTTAAATATCCTTCTAACAACCTTATCTAATATTTATTACATCTTTTTCCACCTGCAATCCCATGAAGTCAAATTTGGATGATGAACTTTCACTTGAAATGACCCTTCTGTTAATGATAATGTTCTCCTAAAAAATAGAAAACATGTTTTCCTGTTTTTTAGCCTCTTTGATTTCTTTATCTGTTTTGAGTACTTTTATCATTAATAGATCAGGTCTACATGTGTCATGTTGCCAAAAATTCACCATATATCTTTAATCATCCATCTGTACAGAAACTATAATTCGAATGGTGCAAAAAGACAAAGGATAAACTTGCGCTACAAAAGCAGCTCAGTTTCGTAGTGCTTTTTGTAGCGCAGTGTTTAGCTCCTTTTTTCAATCAAATTTTGACCTGATTTCTTCAAGTAAACCTTCATATTCTATTTTTACACTTCCACCAGCCATTTCAAGCCAAAATTCACCGAACTTCCCCCAAAATTTGATATTAAAATGTGCTAGAAGACTGCTTCAGCAGTTTCATAGCGCATTTTAGCAGATTTGCACTATTTGCACTGTGAAACTGCTGTGTAAGTAGTTTTTTCAAAAATGTCTTCAAAATTTGTACCTTGTAGATGTTTAAACTTTAAAGGTGTTGATATTATTTCAAAAACACAGCAATATGACCCCAAAAACATAATCTTCATCAAAATTTTCCTTCATCTTGATCAGAGATTGACTTATGGAGTTATCACTTTGTTTTACTGCCCAGTCACTCTATTTCACTGCCCTTTTAACTTTTCTTGAGACTTTGTCAACTGTATCTCCAGATCTTCAACTTGTCTTCTTAACCTTCTATTGCTAGCTCTCAAATGAGTGTTTATGACTCTTACAAACTTTGCTTCCTTGATGGTTGGGACTGTCCATGTGAAGAATTGTTCCTCACTGCTTGGTATTTCTGATTTTGAAACTTTTTCACCTTCCCAAATAGCTTTCATCCTTTTAAACTTTGTTTTCTCAATGACATGTTTTTTAGCTCTTTTCATCAACTTGACAATTTCATGATTTGCTGATATTAACCTCTCTTCCATACTTTTATACTTGGTCATTTCCTCCTTTGCTGTAGATACTCTGTTTTCTGCATGTTTAACTACAGGTGAGGAAAGATCAACTATCTCCTTATGAACAATAGCTGCTTCATTTATTTCCTCAACTTTTGCATTAAGTTCTTTTAGCCTTTTAGAATGCCTAGTTACAGGCCTCCTAGCTTGGAAAACAAATGTTGCATCTTCATCCTTAAACTCCATCTTCTTTGATGATTTCATCCCTTTCTTTTTGCTTTCTTTAATCCCTATGAAATCAGCTTGCACTATAGGAGATTCTTGTATGTCTATTGCATGTAATATATCATCTAAGTTTCCTTTCAAACCTGGGCTGTCACTTGATCCTGAAACCACTGTCTTTCCTTTTGATGTTGTACTTTGACTCCTTGTGATTCTCTGGACTATTTGCTTACCAGCTATTTGTTTCTGTTTAGCTTCCTTGGTACTCTGTAACCCTTGTTTTGCAGGTGGAGGGGTTTCTGAAATAATCACTGGTGTCCTTTCTACTTTACCTTTCACTTGTTTTCTTGGCTTTAATTTGACAAACATCCTGGTCCTTACAGCTACAGGTTGACTGGATTCTGCTGGTTGGGATGGATTTTTCTTTGCCTTAGGGTTTTTAGCTGGACTTTGAGCTTCCATTTCAAATCCACTTATAAATAGAAAAGAGGACCAGTCCCTACTAATCGTTTGGAGCTCATTAAAAACCAACAATTTAATTAAGCCATGGTGAAACATAGATGTTTCACAGTCATCGGATTTCACTTGGACCTTATCAGCCATTTTAGCAATGCTTCTATATAGGAAAAATGGTAAATCCAGTGATATCATACCTGTGAAGTGTAATAGGAGTTTGAAATGATAGGTGTAAACATTGTGGTACCTTCCTTCGCACGTGAAATATCTCTAGATGTTGAGCAGTAGTTTGGCATAACTATCCTTAATACAGTTTCTGGGAACTACATTATTCAAGTCCATCTCTGCATATTCTGGCTTCAAAAACATCTTGCATGCCTCCATATCGAACATAAAACCTTTAAACCATGTTTCTTATCCTCTAGGTATTTCAGTCACTGGAGCAATGGTTTCAGCTGTCACTGACATATTTAACATCCCAACCTTTGTATTTGTACCACTGAAATGTAACGCAAATTCTTTTGATGCCTGAGTATGTCCACCCTGCAGCTTTTCACAGAACTTTAAACAACCTGCTTTACTGAAGGCATCCATGACTATTTGGTCTTCAGCTAAAACTCTTGTGTTTTTAGGTTCAGCCCTCAAACAATGTCCTGATCTATGGCTCTTTTTCTCCTCAGCCATACTTGTTTCAGAAAAACCCTGTTGGCTTCCTTTAGAATTTGATAATCATCCTCTCTTTCAAACAACCTCTCTTGATTTGATTTGGCAGCCTCGCTTGAAAAAGGATCAGCCTCGCTTGACAATGTATTAAATATCCTTGGTATAGAACAACCATAATCTTGAGCTCGAAACAGGGATGTTTCACAGTTTAGTATGAGAAAATGAAAACTGGAATGACTAAAACAGACAAGACCTTTCGAATTTGAAATTTCTTTTCTCAATATGAAACCCATGCCATAGTAATGATGGATATGGATGGTTGAGCATTTTGACTATGACCCCTAACTAACTCACCATGACGTTGCCCTATCATAACCTAATGGATTTTTGACAATTTTTGGGCTTTGACATGACCTTTTAAGAATCTGTGCTTTCGTAGTGCACATAGTGCATTTTTCGCACTCTGCGCTACGAAAGTAGCAGCACTTTCATGGTGCAAAACTCAATTTTTGAACTGACCGCGCTACGAAACTGCGGTTTTGTGGCTAATTGCAGGGGTTTCATCCGAAATTTGATGACATGATTTTTAAGTGAATGATGAGACTTTTCAACCATGGGATGAGACCTAAAGACTTTATTTGAAATTGAAAACTAAATTTTTAAGACTTATAAAACTATAACCTACCCTTTATCAAGACTAAAGTAACTCAAGACCTATTTGACACTATGACTAAAACATTGTAAACTTATAGAGTTTAGAAATTTTTTTAAGGGCGATAACAACACCTATGGGCCTTCCATTGTGTGAGAGAGGCTCAAACCTCTATTGTTGATTAATCAATGCCAACTATCCATAAGCCATATTTCAATAAAACATACACTAGAAATATGAGTACGAATATTTTAGGAGAGAGATTCTCCCTCTAAATGAGAATCCACTTCATTCGTGTCATCAACCTATTTTGATATGAAAAAACAGATCGTTTAGATCATAAAAGCATGTATATCATGATAATCAATATCATCTCATCAATATTTCATCAAGGGTTGGACTTCCATGATAGGGAAGTGGACATGTGATACATCATACTTCAAATTTCATGAACATAATATCATTTTTTATCAAGTTAATACATACCATCAAGAAATGACCACAGGTAGTAAGAGATCTAGAACATCAATCTCATAGATATCCCTCTATCATCATGGTCATCGGTACCATGCTTATCATGATCAATAGGATCAAGTTAGGTTATTCAATAAACCAAAAAATTCCAATCTCTCTTTTCATGAACTTTCATCATGCTTATAAAAAGCCTTATAAATACCATATCAACGAGGTAACCTTGTACAATATATCCAACAGGTCTTATGCATATCAAGGGTCAAGAGAATCATTAGAATCAGGATCTCAAAACAATATATGTTATCCAAACATCAATTTATGCCACTATATCCAATATCAACAATAGATATCTTTGTATAATCAAGAAGATCATTATGATCAAAACATTTGATACCAGGTGCACCATTCCATCATAGGAAACATAAAGCCAAATATCACTTTCACATGCATGATCCACTTGAGAAAGAGGCATTCTCAACATACCATAGGGTTGACCTAGCCATCAATGCACCACTAGAATACAATATACTATGCATACCAAGTGGTATTAGTTTTGAACCTTCACATAGGCAGCTTGTGGTGATCAAGTGCCTCTTTACCTCTTCCAGATCTAAACATATTTCCTTCATTTCAAAAGATCCTCAAGCTTTATCCACTCATAACATCTCATCAAGGAGGTTAGAATATCTAGGTGCTCAAATATATTTTCAAGAATTAATGACTAGAAAAAGTAACCATAATAATGAGATCCATAAGTATAAACAAGAGTAAGGTCATAAGTCAAGGAATACTTATCTTCAATGAGAGATGATCCTATTCCTATTGAACCAACCTTCAAGAGCCATCCATAGACCATAAAACAATGTTTATTTCAATCAGAAAATTTAGCAACAACCAGGTCATTTTTCAAATCTATCCCAAGTGATTCACATAGATCACATCTCAAGACTCTTACCACAAACTAGGGTTTCTTTTAAACCCTCACCATCAAACCCATATCCACTAACTACTTATGGTTTTCTTCTTACCCTAGAGTTCTTTTAGGTCTCCACCAGCCTCTTCTTGCTTCCATCAAAAGTGTCTCCATGGGGGTGATCTCCATGGAATTTATTCACCTTGGCTCTGAAACCATGTTAATGTTTCATAGAGCTACATTGTTCTTTGCTTTGATAGTTTCATTTATCCAATAACATGTTAAATTCACCCAAAATCATTATATCATTATATATATCTACATTTTAAACCATTAGCATGAGAAACTATATATAAATAAAAAAACCATCATCATCATCTAACTAGTGGAACGTAAAGGAAAAAAGGAATAAAAACATGCACACATAGAGACACCAAGATTGGTCTGAGATGAGGGAAAACCCCACTATGGGGAAAACCGTTGTAAATTATTCTTCTTAAATCATCATCAAATGATTCAGCAAACAAGAGTACATTGATCCATTGATCCATATATAGCACATGCATAATGTGACCTTACACATATCTCTACTGCAGGAAATTGATTCTAAGAGCTGAGATGCACTGACATTGGTTGTAGCATATCGATGAAAATTGTTGATACTGACTGAGAAATATAGATACATATTGCATAAGAAATATATAGATTGTATCTATAGATTTGCAGATCCACAATGGTACGAAACCTCAGATATAACTGATCACTGAAACTCACTAAAAACAACTAACCATTCCTAGATCTGAATCCAAGATGTTGTCAAAGACCGATTGCAAGAAATTGTGACTGAGCAACATATGTATGAAGGCATTGCGCAAGCAACTGAATGTGACCCAACTCATATATACCAAGAAAAATCCTTGGTCGACACACTGAGCTTGCGGTTGAGGTCGTGATAAGCCCGATCTAGCCAATGAACCTTAGCAGCGACATTAACACGCCAAACTTGTGGCTATAGAATCTTAGCCGCTACCTTACCACGCTCTACTCATGGTTCTAACCCGAATTCTGTAGTTATGTTCCCGCGGCTATGGCTCAAAGACCGAGATTAGAGCGAACCTCTCGCCTATGATCCCGAGCCCTGTGTGAGCTTCTTTCGTTGAACCTGTGCAAGCCAAAAAAAAAAAAATACAATCCAAGGAAAAAAGTGCAAGTAGAAAATCTCATGAGAGAATTTCTGAGAATGAGCTTGAGGTCGCCTCTATTTAGCCAATTTAACTAATTCCACATGTGGTTAGGCCAACCCATTCCATCTCATTTTAATGGATAAAATAATTCATAAATTAACTTTTACTTAACCGATTGGGGCGATCTATAGGTTGATTTTGGTCCTCTATAAAAGAGGAATCTAATGTAATTATAATATCAACCATCTGCGCTGCCCATAGTAGAATTTGACTGGAGTTGCATAATTTTAACATGTCGTATACTTGAGCCTTTTACATATGTAATATTTGTAAAACAATACATGTAATTCATATAACATATGGACAATAACTTTGTAGAAATAAAAAATTCAAATAAATGAAATGTTATTATTCCCCTGTCCTATTCTGCATTATTATCTTTGATTTCCAATACAAATTGCATTGTTGTCCATGTTGCTGAAATTGAAATGGAACTAATTGTGCCAACGGGATGTAGATCTTGACTACGGGCCATATTTGTAATCGTCATATTTGGAAAGAATTAGTATTATGCACAAACAGGACAATTTTTTTCTACAATGCTACATATATTTAGAAAAATAGTTTTTTCACAATCACATAGTTTTTCAAAATTCCTAATAGAAATGCCATCATTCGCAATAAGTTTTGCCTCATGTTCTTCAATAAAATATGTTGGCCCAAGCAATTTTATTGTAATTTTGGCTTTCTTATTGATCAAATCTGCATGAAGTATTACTTTTGTCTTATTTTCTTTGTCCAAAAAATTTCGATATGTAACTATGACAATGCCATGAAAAATGCTCCTTGTTATATTTTTATTGATATCTTTGATTAATAATGCCATAGACTCTGATCTCTTTTTTCCTAGTCATGAGCATTAAATTGAATTAATTCAAGAAAACAAAGAAGAAATCTGATATATAGTTAGCTAAACTTGAATAGTGCTACCTTTTTTTATTCTTTTTCTTCCCTATTTTTTGTTTCTTTAATTTTGTCTCCTACAATATCTATTTCTTTAATATTTCTCATTGTCATCTCTACTCCCTCATCCATGTCTATTGTCACATAATTCTAATCAATATTTTTTCCGCGTTCACAAATAATACATTCAAATCATTTCTTAAAATGACATTATAATTGATACTAAGAATTTACTCATGAATACATAACCAATTACCACAAAGTCATCGCTAATGTATATTCTAATACCATGTTCATAGTTACCAGATATAATCCAATTTCTATGAATATAAGTAAAATACTAAAAAAAATTAGTTTCAACAAATAAAAATGTTTTATAGAAATATTCAAAATACCTATTTCCCTGTAATTGTTGTCCAAGATCTGAATCTCCAGGTATTATATGTTTCCTAAAAATTGAAAAAACCTTATTTTTAGTTAGAGTACATAAAAAATATAGAAAAAAAAAGCACGGAGTTTTATAATGTAATAATAATAATCAAATAACAATAAATTGAATGGAAATGCACCTATTATCAAATTTTTCATTATCTTCAACAATATTTTTTCTACTTGTGTTCATTTTCCTTGCCCTGACGATATGAATTATATCAAATATATAGAAATAAGAAAAAAAAGAGTTTCTAATTTCATAACACAAAACAAATTCAAACATAACAACTACACGCCATTAACGTATATGTATAAGCATGTTTAACACTCTCACACTATCCAATTTTTGAACTCCATACCTCATTGTTACAGGGATGTAATGTATATTGTATAAACACTCTAAGTAATTGTGTATAAAAGAAAGAATTCACTTTTAACTGACAAAACTGCTAAATGTTTTGCAACATCGTTCGAAATGAGCTTGCAAAGAAAATCCCTCACACCATGCAACTACCAGAACAATAACATACAACCCAGATAAGAAATCTATTTGTAACTAGCTCCCCAAAAAGTAATCGAACATGCATTCATAATGTGTATGCTTAAAAAAATGCATGATAAACACCTGCCAAATGCTCCTATGGAGAACATAACTAGAATTAGTGGTTACAATTGTCACATTACCTTTTAAATTTTCAGCACAAGTATTAGATTCAAAGTAAATAAAAGCCTCATTCAGCTAATGGAGTATTAGAAATAATATTTTCATAAACTAGAAAAATAGTTTTGAATTTACAGGAAAATAGGAATTTTAAGCATTTTCCCAAAACTATGGTTAATATGTCAACATAAATAATCAATAGTCAAAAGACTTCAATAGTAGCAGAATTTGACCGTGAGGTGAGCGTTATAGTCCTTGGCGAGGCAGCGAAAAATGATAATAATAATAAAAACTGGGAAAAATAATGGAGATTTAACACACTTCAACTACAAAGAAAGTTCTACTAATAAAAAAATATCATTAAATAAATTGTATGTTCACATAAAGTTAAATTTAAATTTGATTTAGTCCTAGTCAATGTTTAATTGTGTGGATCTTTCCTTATACGGAGCTTTCCTTGTATGTAGCTTTCACTATGCAGAGGAAGATTCCTCCGCACATTGAAAGCTTTCATTCTAAGCTTTGCACAATGAAACACACTCCTACAATTAATGTTTTTAGTTTTCACTACAAGCTTATGATCACAAAAATAATGTGTATTCTCCATGTTCCCTTTGAGAAGTTAAATATTTAATTATTAGAAAAATATTTAAAACTTTAATAGAATTTTATATATGTGTAGATGGAATATGTATATATAGAGTCTAGCACAAGCTATTTAAATTCTCATTGGTTTTAAGAAAATAAAATGTAGACGTGTATAACTAAACTAATTACAAATAATAATTTAGATTGATAAAATATATTATTAAATACAGTTTCTTTGGTGATAAAGTTAAAATTAAATTTGATTTGGTCATAAACAATGTTTCGTTGCACGGAATGACTCATATTAATGTGCTTAATTATAATGTGGAGGTGCAGAGAAAATAAAACTGATATGTTGTGCAAAGTGCTTAAATATTATATGGAACCTTAATACTTGTTTAGCGTCTCTAGAAATAAAAAATTGTGTTTAATAATATTTGATAACGATCGTCGTACTTTTCAGTTTAACTCAAAGTGTCTGAAATTTACATGGGAAAATCATAGCTACCAATGTTACATTGTTATTTTGTTTAATTAGGCTAGTTTTGTGATATGCGAAGGAAATAGAAAGGTTGTGGAGAAGTGCAACATAAAGGTTGTGCACAGGAATTGGGAAAAAGTATGCAAAAGTAACTTTGAAATATTAATTTAATATGAAATATGGGAAAATGAAGACAAGTAGAACGAATACAATTAGATATAGTGAAATACATTGTTAACTTTTCTAAGAGTTGTGTTTTTGTTCGATTTATTCTCATTTGATTATTATTACATTATACAACTATGTATTATTTTTGCTAAATTTTTTATGTACTCTTGGATATGTAATGTTATATAGAAAAAGGCATAAATTTTTTATGTACTCCTTTGAAAGTATTACCACTCCACAACTTGCCTTGTCTCCTTCGAATATGATATTAGTATTAATTAATTATGCATCTGCATATTAATTAATTAATCATGTTTGTATAAAAATTAAAAAAAATCTTGCCACTCTAGAAATTTCCCCTTCTCCTTTGAAAATTCTATATCCATCCACTTTGCATATCAAACAAAATAGACAACTATATTAAGGATCCATATAATCATTAAGCACTCCACACAATGTATCAACGTTACTTGTTTCACACCTCCGCATAATAATATAAGAAGATTAATATAATTCATAATATTATCTAATTTAAAATGTGATATTCTCTGAGAACTTCCTCTGACTAAATAAATTTCTTCTAGATTGATAAATTAAAATCTTGACTCGATATATTCCATGTTACTGCACTTCCCGCAAACCATTTCTCCTGCACTACATGCACACCCTTTCTTCATACAATTATTATGAAATAATAGTAGTTAGTCCCCCCACCCCCTCCCTTTATTACTTAAGGGACCTACAACCTCATCATCTTTGGTATATTTGGAATCTTTAAGCACTTCACACAATGTATCAAAATTACTTGTTCCACGCCTCCACACAATAATATAAGCACATTAATATAAGTCATAATATGATATTAATTTAAAATGTGATATTATTTTAGCACTTCCTCTTGTTGAGTAAATTTCTCCTACAAATTTAAATTAGCCTTATGTGGAATGCGGAGGAAGAAAGATTGACTTGATATCGTCCTTGCTCACGCACTTCCCACACACCATTTATTTGAATAAAAATATAATAGCAGTTACCTCACCCCCGTGGTTACATAAGGGACCTGCAACCTCGCCAATATTGACATCTTTGAACAAAGCAATATCAGTGCTAGAGCATTCACCGACAAAATTACCACTTGCAAAATTAGCATTATTTGTATTTTAAAATTATTTTTCATGGACTGACAAATAGTGAAAATAAATTCCCCTCCATCAAGGGAATTATGTCCCATTAAGCCTCACTCATCCAATGGGAAATTAGAAATTAGATTTGCATAAATTAGAAAATTATGTTTGAATTTATATAAAAATAAGAATATTCAACATTTTCATGAAATTTGGTTAAAATTGCAAACACTTAAAAAAATAATTGATAGTCATTGAACCATGGAAAATTTTAGGGGCTAATATTCGCAGGTGGGCTAATTTTCCAAGTTTTTTCCAAAAAAAGACTCGCGAATTCCCATTTTTTAGAAAATTGTTTCGCCCAAATTTTATAGCATAAAAATATTTTACCCTAAAAATCGCCAAAAATTTATATATACTAATATAAAATGATTAAAAAACTAAATATTTTTACAAAAATAACATCAAAATTTTTACAATTCACATATTAGGGACTACTAAGATTCGCCAAGTTTTTAAACTTTAAGATAACTTCCATCCTTAAAATTTTCCTTGCAATGAACTTTGACTGGGAGGCAAGTGCTATGGTCCCTCGAAAAGTAGGGCCTCATAAATAGTAGATGGTGGTGGAGTGTTGTCTTACACTAGATATTCCATTAGCTCTCAAGTGTTATCTTTCACAAGGGGTTCCATTAGCTCTCTTATTTTTCTCATTGTATGTAGACTTTGAGTGTTGTGATTTCTTGTCTAGTAAGGTTCTATTAGCTCTCCTATTTTGCTCATTGTATGTAGACTTTCAGTGTTATGAGTTCTTGTCTAGTATGACGGGGTTAGGTTTTGTATTTCCAAGCCATGGAACCTTTGTTTATGGATTTATGGAATATAAATTTCAATTTTTTTTTTTTTTTAAGCCATGGAATATATGTCTATGGATTTATGAAATAAATATTTCATTTCTAAATATCACTCGGATATTTCCCTAGGGATAGTGAATTCATCTTCTTCATTGATTTATGAAACAAAAATTCTAATTTTTAATACCACTTTGTATATAGTCTTAAAGCTCCCTTCAAAACATAATCATCGTATGAAAGCTATCATGTTCTTGTTATTTATTTTCCAGGAAATATAAGGCTTTAAATTTGAAAAACTTGATTTTTGTGATGGGAAAAAAGACAGGGTCTTTCATTTATTCCTGTAATTTCGACAAGACTAAGTATGACTAAACGATTCTTACTTCTTCTTCTCTAAATTTTCCATCTATATCTCCAATTTAACTAGCTATAACATTTTTCTTGATAGAGTTGTTTAGCTATAATTGAACCTTGATTTAAAATATGTATTAAGTTTCGATGACCTTTAAAATGGTTTGGAAAAATATAAAATAAATAAATATTTGAAATGATTTGAAAAAAATAGAGACTAGGAATATTATTTTCATTCTATTTTGTATAATTTGTGATGACTTTTATAAAGAATATGTATGTTGCTCATATATGATTTAAAAATTTGAATTATTAAATGTAATATTATTATTTTTTTCCAAAGTTTAAAACTTATTATTACATTTCAAAAATTAAAAATAATAATTAGAGTTCACATTTTCTCTTATAATTATTGTTGATTCACAAAGACAAAATCGATAGAGATAATAACTTACGATAATTACACTCACCATCACCTATGTCGGTGAGATCCTTAGAGATATCAAAGTTTTCATAATATTGTAAATCTACCATAGAAACAATCACTGGATCCTCACTATGGCATGCAACATATTGTAGTTTCAAATCAAGATGAAGATCAAAATTTTCCCAAACATCAATTCTCACAGTACTGCTATTCTTCTCCAATAATTTCAAAATCCGTTGACAATTTTAAAAATTGCCACTCCATATAATTTGTTGGCACAAAACACCTACTAATGGACTCCAGTCCATTATATTTCGTAGCAGAACAACATATCATCTTCAATCATTGATTTTTTTACAGTGTTGTGCCTACCACTATAATTCCATGGATGCATCTTCATTTCTACACTGTATTTGAATTAATATTTTTATTCTACTCATAGAGAAAAAATTATTAATGATTATGACTAATCACCATTGGTATCACCTTTAGTTTAATTGAGGCATTCCACGACCATACTTTTCTTGTGTATGTGTGTCCTTCCACAATGATATATCCTTACCCCGTGCTACCATACATTATCACAAAGTTAGGGAAAGACTATAATCCAAATGTATCACCCTCGACAATAACACTAATAAAATCACATAGGGAAATGTTTTCATTTATCTTCAATGCCTTCAATCTCTTCACATGAAAAATAACGAGTAAGTTCAGCAAGGGAAAACTCAAATTTTCTATTAACAGGGATAAAAAAAGATCGGAAAAATGGTAATGAACATTTCCAAAATATACAACTTTCAAAATTGAAAAAATATAAAAGCAATAAATATAGATGTAAAAATATATAATCATCAACATTAACTTATAATTACATGTAATTTTTACAGAAAATTTTTCTAAGATGAGATGCATTATCTTATAAAAAAATGCAGACATTGTTTTAAACAAAGAAAAAACCAAAAAAATTAATTTTTGCAACCATTCCTAACTAAACATTCCAAGATACATAAATCACTCTTAGGTTCCATTAACTTGCGATATAGAAAAACAGAAGGGAAAAGAGAAGACCGAGAGGTGATTATCTCTTTATTTTACACACATTCCAATTGATATTTTCAGGCTTATTAACTTGCTTTCCTTCATATGCAATAAGAGTAGATTACTCAACCTGAGGGAACACTCATTAAGGCATTAAATAAGTATGACAATTTCACATAATATTAAGCAACATAGAGATATGTCTAGGTAATATCCTGATAACCCAATATTTTGTAAGATTCCTTGTTTGTACAACCTTGCAGCACTATGCTCTATTTTATGCTATATTTTCATAGAAAGAATCAACTTTAAGTGATAAAAGTAGTCAACTTGAACAAAGAAATAGGTTTTTTCTTAAAAAAATTAGTTTGAATTTCTTGTAACTTGTTGGTTATAGAAATTAATATTTTGACTTCATTTTATTGTCACCACTACTTTTATATGATCATAATAGCTAGAAAATCCAATCATGGGTGTAAAAGGAATCATGCAAGTTTACTAAAATTTTACTAGCCTTTACTTGCTCAACATGCGACAATTACTTCCCATCAAAAGTTATAAGAACATGATTCCATAAATATGAAGTTTGTGTATAAATTGCAATGATACCATGTATAATTACATGGTTTTCAAACCTTCACTATAGGAAGTGGCCGAACTTACCATGGGGTCGGGTTGACAAAATTCCTCAAGCGTTGAACTCCTCCAGCCCAATAGACCTACAAAAAAAAAAACCAAAAATTAACAAAATTGCATACAAAAAGATACTAAAAACCTTAAAAATTGAATTTAAACAACAACCATCATCCTTCAATGTAGGAAAAACTACAATTTAGTCTTCTTTGAAACAAACAAATGCAACATTCAATAGAAGAAATGAAAACACAAGGCCAAAAATTTGAAACGGGCTCAGAACCCACACATATATAAAAGAATCGATACCAAGTAGAATTACATAGTTTGCACACCTTCACTAGTTTGCACTCCATATTTTCCACAAGAAGTGAAATGTTGCATAGTTAATTGCTAGTTCTATTCAATGGAATAGTGAAACATTTGTAGATTTTATTGTGCAAATGTCTCTCAATTATGATATAATCTGATTTTCCAAATAGAATCATTCATTCGCTTTATAATTGTTTTAGCAAAGGATACATATAATATATCTAAATATCATTGATCAGTGAGGCAAGGGCTATGTTAGATTCTATTTTCAAAAAAAATTATTTATATAGTTGGAATAGTGAAATATTTGTTGATTTTGTTTTCAAAATCTATTTTCATTCTGATATAAATTGATTGTGTAAATAGAAATTTTACACTTTATTTATGACTATTTAGGAGAGTAATTATTTACAGGAAGATATATATCATTATAAATAAGAGAATTTATAAGTAATAATAATGTTTTGTTTTTGTTTGTTTTTTTCTTTTTTTTCTTTTATACAATCAAATATATTTTATGACTACAAAAAGAACATTTAAAATATTGGTAATTTGTGAAAATGGATAATTTGAAATCAATTTAGATAACTGATTTCAAATTATCCATTTTATCAATAAATTTCTCAGTCTAAGAAATGTGGGGAAACCCCTTAAGATGAGATGAAGTCAAAACTATCTACTCAGTTAGTACACATTTTACAAAGGAGATGAGGAAGTAGTGTTAAATTTGCCAAAATTGCAACCTCATTAGAAAAAAATTGAAGTTTAAAATGGGCCTCAAAACAAAAATGTACAACCAAAATCAACTTTATAAGAACCAATAAGATTCAATATGATGAGTTCAACCATGGGGGATGATTCACCATTTTTGGAGTTAAAAAGTGAAAATATTAAAAAATGAAAGAATAAAAAATCTATTTTTGTAAACTTTTGTTTTCAACTTATCTCGCTGTTTTTTTACACAAATTTCGAGCGGGAGCACTCGTTGGATGCAAAATTTAATTCCTCATCCAAGGAGTACCCGTGTTTCATACTTTTGATGGACCTATCTACATGAAAAAATAGAAATACATGAAAAAAACATGATTAAATGAGGAATTAAATTTTGCATCCAATGAGTGCTCCCGCTCGAAATTTGAGTAAAAAAGTATGGAGATAAGTTGAAAATAGGACTTGTAAAAGTAATTTTTTTTTTCCCTCTAAAATTTGATGATGTAATCTAATATTATTTTATTATTTCCACTATTATTTTATAATATCCTTAGGAGGTCCATTTTAGACCTCAAAATTTCTCTAATGGATGACACTAGATTAAATTTGAATAATTTTAATATTATTAAGAAATGCTTCCAAGCCTTCTGAAAAATCCATGCCATATAGCATACTTCTATCATCAAAATAGGTAAGGACATTATCAACATTCCTTCAATTATATCATGGGAATTCCTCACATCAAATAGGAGGGTTAACAATTAATATTTTCTATATAGACCTTCATAATAAACTAAATCCAATTCCAAAAGAGTTTATGTTGTTTTATATTCGGCACACACACATATAACCCACACATGTATTCCCTTTCAATTATTCCCTAGATTCACTAGGTCATTTATCCCTTTTAAGTACTCTCTAAGTGCAACACGTCACATCTTTTCAATTGATGAAGATTGGAGGTCACCTCTTTAAGTCTCTTGTAGAATTATAGCAAGAAAGAAAATCAATTCTTTAATGGGTCCT
The DNA here is from genome assembly GCA_034641835.2 of Pinus albicaulis. NCBI lineage: Eukaryota > Viridiplantae > Streptophyta > Pinopsida > Pinales > Pinaceae > Pinus > Pinus albicaulis. The sequence continues at coordinate 505,721,885 of CM076576.1, read as the reverse complement.
CTACTATGAGAAACTAGGAGGATTATATGACTCTATAACGGGCCTAACTTGGATAATATTGTTGGGAAAAATACTGAGAGGGGGGGTGAATCAGTATTTACAGCATACTCAAAAATTTTCACTTTTTCATTCCTTAAAACCCATACGCTACTTTTCTTTAGTAAACTCACGTATATACGCAGATACCTTTCATTCAACTAGCGTATACACAGAGATCTAAATATGTCATTAGTTCTTTGCTTATATCATTCCATTATTCATTCATCAGATGTTCAATAAGCAGTAAACATGTGCAGTAAGAACAGAATAAACCATCACACAAAGCATCACACATGAACACCAGGATTTTTAGGTGGAAACCCAAGTCGGGAGAAAACCACCGCTGCAGTTGCTCGGCCTTCAATATTTTATTATAGAGAAAACATCTTACAACATATGTGCTGGCGCAGACTTGACCAGCACGCAGGCACCCACCTGCGCTCGTTTACCAGCCTCTCCTGGAAGGGAGCTCCAACCCCCTGACTCGTTTACCGGCCTCTCCTGGAAGGGAGCTACGACCCCCCGATCTCGTTTACCAGCCTCACCTGGAAGGGAGCTACAACCCCCTGACTGAAGGCTACAACCCTCAGCACCACCTTGGACCACGTTTCATCAATTTTCACACTGGATCCAACAACCTCAATAGAACAACACTTGCAGGCCACATTTCATCATATTTTCAGACTGAACCCTTTTCATAATTTTAAGCTCAAACATACATCACCAAAAGATACATACCAATTCAGACAACCCAGATCAGATAGCAGTAATACAGCAGAACGGATCAGATGTTCCATACCCCATGCTTCAACAAGCCCTAGTTTGCATACGCGCCTTTATTTCACTGATGTTGCGTATATACGCGCTTCCGTCCACACAAACCAGCGTATACCTCTGTACATATTACAGAACCAATTTAATTGCGCATACGTGCTTTTCCTTCAGAGAAGTCGCGTATATACGCGCTTCCTCTGCGTCGAAGTAGCATATATGTCTTCAACCATTACAGAGCTGCATACTTCTTTAGATCAGACATTCAGTTCAGATTTACCCTTTTACTTCAGACATATGTTCGCCTCATTTCAGATCTAAGCCTTCCATAAACAGATCTAGCAAATAAAAACATTTCAGATCTAGATCCCCTTCTTCATCATTTTCTTCATTGGTGCATAATAGATTCAGATCTATCATCAAGCCTTTACCCTTTCCATACATATATACTTCACAGAGAAGTATTCATTCAAGCTCAGACATCTTGCACCACACTCATGATTTGCACAATGAATTTCTTCTCCTTATATAGGTTTACCCTTTTCAATACCATGAGCCCCTTTTTCAATACCATGAGCCCAAAACCACATTACATCCAATGGTATTCCTGGACGGGGTCAATTAGGCGGAACATTACCCAATACAATGGGTCAATACCATGGTGGTTACCCCTGGTTTTGCACTTTTTGAGCGCTTTTTCCCATACGCGACTTGGAACGTTCCTTTCCGCGTGCATACGCGACTTCCCTTAGACAGATCCGCGTATACATAGAGACATACTCTTTTCATCATACTTTGAGCACATTCTGAATTCCTTTCTTCATTGCCTTTTGTACACACTGTAGATACATCATATTTTCTTCATCAGGAACATATTCTCTCAAGCACAACTTCATCAAGTGGGTTGCCTTTCAAGGACAATACTCATCATCATATTGTCAACAAACATCATATCACATCAGATTTACATCATTTACCAAGTCCATCAAGTCAAGAATAACTTCATCAGGTGGTTTGCCATCAAGGACAACACATGTCAACAGTCGCATGTCTTCATCTTCATTCGTGGGTTGCCATCAAGGACAACACTCTGCATCATATTTCCAACAATCTCCCCCTTTGGACTTGATGGAAACCATGATGGTGTTTGGTTACCACAGCAGATAGATACCATGTCACTCTCCCAAATATGTCACTCTCCCAAATATTTGACATCATTATCTTCTCTTCATTCAAACACCATGTCACTCTCCCCCTTTGACATCAAGGGCAAAGGGCGGATCAAAACCAGCGGATCAAAACCAACACACTCTCCCCCTTTTCTCCTCATGTAGAAGAAGAGTTCTACAGATCTGATGTATACTGAAGTGACCAAGCTCCCCCTGAGTTCATGCTGAATATTTTTCAATGAAGTACATGACTCTATGAACTTCCTATCACCAAAAGACTCATACTTACATCAAATATCCAACCAAGTGGATTTACATATGAGACTCAGCTACCCAACCAAGTAGGTTTGCAAATTTGACTCAGCTACCCAACCAAGTGGGTTTACAAATTTTGACTCAGCGACCCAACCAAGTGGGTTTACAAAATTGACAAGTCCTTACATGACTGAATATTACAATTTTACAACATGAGTCTCAACAAGACCTTTTCAACAAATTACAAAGATGACCATTTAAGACCAACACCAGAAAGTCCTCAAGAAAGAGAACATATTTCAGAACCATCATAATGCCAACAATGCCTTATACTCAGCAAAGCCAATGCTCCCCCTGAATCTGTGCATCCAAGCATCCTTTCCAAATGACTAAGGCTCCCCCTTAGTTTGTGCATCCTGAACACTTTCATCACCAACAAATCATCAAGGCATCTTTATCAAAACATTAGAAACAGAATTATGAGAACTAGAAGACCACCAGAGGTACCAATCAGTATCAGAGATACCAAACAGCACTGCAGCTGTGCTGAAGAGAGCTGATTCCAAGCACAAATTGTCAGCAATCAGACATACGCGGTTTTCTGTGCAGGAACTCGCGTATATACGCGACTGTGTTTCAGGAAACCGGCGTATCCCAAGCCATCTTCTAAATTTCAACTAGATCTGAGTCTCTGTGAGGTAAAGTCAGTGTTCAGCTTCTTTCTGAGACATTTGAATGCTTCCCTGGACTACATATAGATAGAACAGAGTAGTTGTGTCTTCAAGCGTCATCCAACGGTTGTGGCATCAGTACAATAATAACCAAGCCTTCAGATTCTTTGCAGCATCAATACAATATTTCCAAGAGAGATTCTCATATCAGAACAACATCTTCACATAGGTGTCAAGCAATCATCCATGTGGTCCAACATCACCATGATCTTCAAGATTTAACATGAAGTAACATAAGTAGGCAATAGATCTTAACCATAGTAACAAATTATGCATGAACTATTCTTATCTCTGAATCAAATGACTTCCAACTCATCTATGTGAGAGCATCAGGGATCAAAATCTCATCATAATGAACCATATACCAAGTCATCATCATTTAAGCATGAGTATCACAATAATAAAAGAATAAGCAATCATATTGCCAACAATGCAATCATTAGTATTCAACCTGCTGCTCCCCCTGAACCAGTGCTTCTCCTTAACTTGTGCAATCTGAATATTTTTATCAGCAAGCCATCAGCAACAATCTCTGCATGATCTGTCCTTATCTCTGAATTATAGGACTTCCATCTCAACAACGAATACTCTTCATTCAACAAGCAAACAGGACTTATCCATAAACTTCATCATAAGAAACCATAAATCATTTCATTATCATGAGTATAACCAGAATAATGCTATCAGTGCAATCATTAGCAGTCAGACTGATGCTCCCCCTGGACCTCTGCTCCAGATCTTCAGTTATCATATGGATTCTCTTATCCTCAATGCATACGCGACTGTGTCTGCTGGAACTCGCGTGTATACGCGACTTTTGTTCATAGAACCCGCGTATGGAAAGTAAAGCATAGAAAATTTTTTTTTTTTTCACATTCCTTCATCTCCCCCTGAACGGGTACTTCCTGTACCTGTCTTCTTCATATCAGATGCTCTGTCAGAAATACATATAACCAGAATAATCAAATCAATCATGAGAGTCATCATACATTGCTCCCCTTGTGACGATACATTACTAAATCTCATAATGTATCCCACATCATTCCTGCAGTCAATAAGAGAAGTAAGCTTCAGAGGCGGATGACTGCAGTAGGGTCAATATTCCCTACGTTTCTGACCGGTCCTCCATCTTTTTCCAGATTTGTTTGAACTTTCTATTTGTGTGCTGGAAGTTATCCAATTTCTCATATATGTTCAACCTGCATTCTTTTTCTACATGTCCATACTTGTTACAAGAATAACATCTCATGTGTCCAGAGAAATAAGCATAAGAATCATAATGAGTATTTCTAATCTTCCTTCTTTTACAATCAGCTGCTTTATGTCCATACTTGTTACATGAGAAACAATATCCCCTGAAGAAACTAGAGTACCTTTCTGAGTAGAACCTGTTTGTTTGTGGCTGAAATGATCTGCTCCTGCAATTTGCTGCAACATGCCCATAATTATGACATTTAAAACATTCAACGTTCTTGAATGAATTCCTTTGAGAATTCATGATTGTTGGTTGATCTTTTATTTCTTTCAACACTTCAAGTTTTGCATTGACATCCTCTGAATTTTTAGCACTTCCTTGTGAGCTAGATTCTCCTTTAACAGTTTCATGGAAACCAAGACCAAGTTTGATAGTAGGAGACCTTTGATTACTCAGAATATTGTCCAAAATATTAGTACTCTCTTGAAACCTCAAAAGTTTAACCTTTTCTTCTAATTTACCTTTGAGAATGTTTACCTCAACCTCCAAGGCTTGACATTGCTTTGTCATGCTTTCTTCTTTTCTTCTTCCATCTTCAACTTGATCCTTTAGATTTAGAATCTCTTCTTTCAACCAATCTTCGTTTCCTTCACATGTTTGTTGCAGCTCTTCATTCTTCTTATTTGATTTTTCCAGATCTTCTTTGAGAGAGATGATTTCTGCTTCGAGGCCTTCCTTTTCAAATGACAGAGGTTCTTCATTCTTCTTATTTGATGCTTCAAGATCTGTTTGTAGAAAGATGATTGCAGCTTCAAGTCCTTAATTCTTCTTGCTTGATTTTTCGAGATCTGCTTCTAGATCTTTAATTCGATTGGATGCATAAGTATGAAACCTTTGATACTTGTCCACCTGTCCATTCAACATTTCTATTTGATCTTTCATTTGAGAGGTCATTTCTTTGTAAATAGTTTCTTGCTTGGAAGTTGAACTTTGTAGTTCTTCAACTTTAGTCTTGAGAGCTTCTACAACTTTTCTTTCACTATCTTCACTATTGTTTGCACAAAGAAGAGTATTACAAGTGGCCTTCTTCTTTTCCTTCTTTGCCATGAGTACTTGTAGAGCTTCGTCAGAAACTTCTGGATCCATACTGTCACTTTCACTATCATAATCTTTGCACATGCAGTTAAGTAAGAGACAAGAAAAACGATTAATACCTAGTTCATCTTCTTCAATTTTTGCTATACATGATTTCTGAGGTATCTTCTTGTTTCGAGTAGCCTTCTTCTTTTGCTTCTTAGCCATGAGCACTTTCAGATCTTGGTCAGAATCTTCTTCATCTTCACTGGACACTTCATCATCATCTTCTTTTTCATAATAACTCTTTCTCTTTTCAAATTGTTTACCTTTACCATGTTTTTCTCTATTCGTACATTTAGCGGCATAGTGACCAACTTTTCCACACTCAAAACATTTGAAGGGAAGCTTACCTTTGAATCTTCCAATACCTAGTTGGAGCTTTCTCACGAAATTCGCTTCTTCTTCATCGGATATATAGTTGGATTCTTTGACAACTTCCTTTTCCTTTCCTTTTGTAGATGCCTTAAAAGCAACTTCTCTTATTTGAGAAGGACCTCCTTGTCTCATTTCAAAAGCAGTCAGAATACCATGTAATTGAACAATAGTGAGAGTTTGCAGATCTTGCCTTTCTTCAATAGCTGAAACTTTAGAGTCAAATGTTGAAGTCAAGGATCTTAAGACTTTTTCCACCAGAGTAGTATCGATTATGGTTTCACCCAAATTTCTCATCCGATTTACAATATCATCTAGACGAAGAAAGAAACTGGCAACACTTTCATCACTATGCATCTTCAAATTTTCATATTCAATTCTAAGAGTTTGGAGTTTTGCACCTTTTACCTTTGTGTCTCCTTCATAGCTTAGAATGATTTTGTCCCATATTTCTTTTGCTGAATGTAGCTGCATCACTTTAGCAAATTCTGATTCGGACATGCTTCCCAATAAGACATTCACTGCTTTGGCATTGATTTCATACTTCTTTCTTTCAGCTGCATCAGTAGGAATACTTGCCGGGTATTGATAACTTTCTTCCACGATTGCCCATACATCTGCACCAAGACTTTGCAGATATGATTTTGTACGTACCTTCCAGAATATCAGATTGCTTCCATTGAATAGAGGTGGCTTTATAGACATTACTCCTTCTTGACTTCCCATTGCGACGGATCTCCTTTAAGCGATCAAGCTTCTGCACAAGGACCTGCTCCGATACCAATTGTTGGAAAAGTACTGAGAGGGGGGGGGGGGTGAATCAGTATTTACTGCATACTCAAAACTTTTCACTTTTTCATTCCTTAAAACCCATACGCTACTTTACTTTAGTAAACTCGCGTATATACGCGGATACCTTTCATTCAACTAGCGTATACACAGAGATCTAAATATGTCATTAGTTCTTTGCTTATATCATTCCATTATTCATTCATCAGATGTTCAATAAGCAGTAAACATGTGCAGTAAGAACAGAATAAACCATCACACAAAGCATCACACATGAACACCAGGATTTTTAGGTGGAAACCCAAGTCGGGAGAAAACCACCGCTGCAGTTGCTCGGCCTTCAATATTTTATTATAGAGAAAACATATTACAACATATGTGCTGGCGCAGACTTGACCAGCACGCAGGCACCCACCTGCGCTCGTTTGCCAGCCTCTCCTGGAAGGGAGCTCCAACCCCCTGACTCGTTTACCAGCCTCTCCTGGAAGGGAGCTACGACCCCCCGATCTCGTTTACCAGCCTCACCTGGAAGGGAGCTACAACCCCCTGATTGAAGGCTACAACCCTCAGCACCACCTTGGACCACGTTTCATCAATTTTCACACTGGATCCAACAACTTCAATAGAACAACACTTGCAGGCCACATTTCATCATATTTTCAGACTGAACCCTTTTCATAATTTTAAGCTCAAACATACATCACCAACAGATACATACCAATTCAGACAACCCAGATCAGATAGCAGTAATACAGCAGAACGGATCAGATGTTCCATACCCCATGCTTCAGCAAGCCCTAGTTTGCATACGCGCCTTTATTTCACTGATGTTGCGTATATACGCGCTTCCGTCCACACAAACCAGCGTATACCTCTGTACATATTACAAAACCAATTTAATTGTGCATACGCGCTTTTCCTTCAGAGAAGCCGCGTATATATGCGCTTCCTCTGCGTCGAAGTAGCGTATATGTCTTCAACCATTACAGAGCTGCATACTTCTTTAGATCATACATTCAGTTCAGATTTACCCTTTTACTTCAGACATATGTTCGCCTCATTTCAGATCTAAGCCTTCCATAAACAGATCTAGCAAATAAAAACATTTCAGATCTAGATCCCCTTCTTCATCATTTTCTTCATTGGTGCATAATAGATTCAGATCTATCATCAAGCCTTTACCCTTTCCATACATATATACTTCACAGAGAAGTATTCATTCAAGCTCAGACATCTTGCACCACACTCATGATTTGCACAATGAATTTCTTCTCCTTATATAGGTTTACCCTTTTCAATACCATGAGCCCCTTTTTCAATACCATGAGCCCAAAACCACATTACATCCAATGGTATTCCTGGACGAGGTCAATTAGGCGGAACATTACCCAATACAATGGGTCAATACCATGGTGATTACCCCTGGTTTTGCACCTTTTAGAGCGCTTTAGCCCATACGCGACTTGGCACGTTCTTTTCCGTGTGCATACACGACTTCCCTTAGACAGATCTGCGTATACATAGAGACATACTCTTTTTATCATACTTTGAGCAAATTCTGAATTCCTTTCTTCATTGCCTTTTGTACACACTGTAGATACATCATATTTTCTTCATCAGGAACATATTCTCTCAAGCACAACTTCATCAAGTGGGTTGCCTTTCAAGGACAATACTCATCATCATATTGTCAACAAACATCATATCACATCAGATTTACATCATTTACCAAGTCCATCAAGTCAAGAATAACTTCATCAGGTGGTTTGCCATCAAGGACAACACATGTCAACAGTCGCATGTCTTCATCTTCATTCAGTGGGTTGCCATCAAGGACAACACTCTGCATCATATTTCCAACAAATATAAGAACTAGAACTTGAATTAAAAAATTACAATCGTGTTACTAAGAGTATCACAATTATGATGACTCTAATGTTAACTCAGATCATACTTATTTACTACTTTGAACTCAGAGAACAAAATAACAGCCATATTCACTAGTTGTTTCTATCTATCTCCATATATCTCCACTTGAAGCAAACAACTGACAATAATTTTTCCTAAAGGAAGTAAAATTGGGCTCCCCCCCACTTTCCATACTAGTCATCTTCCCAGTACTTATAATGTATACCATGATAGAATTTTATTTCAGATATTTATTTTTCATCATTCTCCCATAAAGTTCTTGATCAAACATTTTTATGTCCAAGGCATTTGAAAAAAAGAAATATATTATTCATTTTATTCATTTTTTGAATTTTCTTTTTACAAGGATCAGAAAGCCCATTAAACATGGTTGAAAAATGGACATTATGCATTCAAGTTTCTTGTTATCCCAGTTCAGGATAAGTAGTTATTACATATGTGTTATACAATATTTCAACAAAAAAAATTCCTCCAAAAGAAAAATAGATGTACCTGGAAGGAAAAAAAATAATGAAGTGTATTAAATTGCACTAATAGAAGGATTAGGAATAGATAGGGACTATGTATCCAATGGAATTGTAGTCTTCACCAATTCGGAAATTGTGTGCAATCAGATAAAAGGCGTGTACCAAGTCAAAAAGGAGAAGGTAAAACAACTACATAGAGAAGGAAAAATTATTGCTAGTAAGCTTCAATCATTTAGCATAATTCATTGTGAAAAAATTAACAGGATTTCTAGTGATATATTGTATGGGGCAATGCCAATTCAAGATTTATGTGTGAAAGATGAATTGGTGTCAAGAACCAATCCATCAAAAATTATTGATGGATATTGTAATATATTGTTCATATGTGTGTGTTTTTTAGTTATAAATATAATGTCGTTAATGACCATGTGTTTCTTTAAATACTATACTAAGTGTGCCCCCACTATGTAATCATGGCTTGGTGAATTATTAGGGGAATTATCGGGGTGAGAAGTTACAAAAAATTTTGTATTTAATTATCAAGATTTGCACTAATTTCGAATTTGTGTTTTTAGTCTTGAGTATATTTGAAATGAATAATTTACACCAAATTATTTTGAAGAAACACTTATATAGTTACATTTATTTGTCTTATTAACTTTCTGAATTCTTGATCTTTTTAAATAGTAATTTTAAAAAATTTTAAATGCATGAGGTAACTTGGGTTTTTTGAAATATCACACACACACACACACACAGATATATATATATATATATATATATATATATATATATATATATATATATATATATATATATATATATATATATATATATATATATATATATGGATATGGATCAAGGGTATGTATCATCACTTGATCAATCACCACCTGATTGTTCGAGGTGTAAACGGGATATAGCATCAACTAAGTCTCAGGCATCGACTCGAGGGAAAATTTCTATGCATGCTGACGAGATTGGTCGTGGATAGAGGAGAGTATTAGATTAATCATATGAGGGCCATCTCTATTTACATCATCATCATGGTATATGGGTGAATGCATGAAGATGGGTTACACTTGTTAGCAACCTATAATATAGGTGTCATAATTTTTTACTTGACTATTGGTAATTTGGTAAATTTGTACATACTTTGCCTTCTAGAAGTTGTATTCACATATTTTGTAAAAAATCAAAAAAAAATCAAAAAAATCAAAAAATCAAAAAGAGGGTAAAAAGTCCTAAAAGAATAATCAAAGGACTTAGAAAAAATAAAATACCCCAAAAGAAAAAATGAATAAAACATGAAAGTGAGCAAGCATAAATGCCACTACTTTTTACTTTTTGACTATGGCAGAGTGTCAATAAATGCCATTAGTCTATGATGAGTTAAACAGTTCAATCTTAACTTATCATTGTTTCAATTTCCTTTGTTGTAGATAGAGAATAATTAGTTGTTAGACAGTTTAATCCTAAAAATTCAGTAGTTAGGTAGAGAAATAAAGTGAATCCAACAGTTTAATCTGGATTCATGCATGAAATAAGTGTAGAGTTAGATAGTTTACTTGCTTTCAGAAAGAATAAATGTTGTGAAGGTTGCTAGCTTAAATGCACCTTATTTAAAAAGAAAAAAAAATGTTAGCATGGTAAGATGGGTAGGTAGAAGAAGGTGAAAAGTCTCAATGTAAATATCATTCATCATGGGCTGCCAAATAACTAACTTCCCCTTCCCATAGCCATGAAACATTCTAAACTATCAGTCAGAAAGGCTCAAGGCATTTCCTTGACTTTTGTTGGGACCAGACCCAAGGCTCTATGACTGATCAGTTAAAAAATGTGAAATGTCTATATTAATCCCTTAATTACATCATTTACCATTCATGCACTCATCCCGTCGAAAAATCCGGAGTAAAATCTCATTTTTACTTAAAGACACTTGTAATTCCTATTTAGCTAACTTCCTACATCATTTAAACACAATAAACCCTCAAAATAACATTATATCATGAGCTAAGTGATAAGATCAATGAAAATTATCTTGTATTTCACTTTACTTGTTATGAATATGTGTTTTGAGTATTCCATGTCCTATTTTCATACTAACCTTAACTTATATATTAACTCCCTATAAAACTAAATTTTTCCTATTTTATAATTCCTTTTTATAGATAAATCCCAAAAACCCACTTATTATAACTTAAGAAAAAGTTATTTATTCCCACATGTTTAAATAAAACCCCTCTTTATAACCCCTTTGGCTAAGTTTATCATTATATGTAATCCCGACCCTATGGTAATTAAGTCTTCTCGATTTAACTAACCATATAAATAAAATATATGAAAAATATTTAAACATTAGTTATATATGTTTTAAGTATAAAAAAACCCGAAGTTTCGTCTAAACCAAACTTCAACAAAAATAAACTCATTTCATGTATATTACCCTTACCCGATTCATTAACCTAAGATTAAATCTCTAACCTTACCATTTCCTCGCAATAAGAGTCCCTAACCTTGGTAAAAAGCCTTGAAAAACCCTCCCGATTACTTACTTTCATTAAAAAGAGTCATTTTTGTATATATGACTTAAACAAAACTTCTTCCCATCGGATTCACTTTCGACCATCCGATCCCCAGAATCCATTTAATCCAATGGTGAGAAATATACGTGATAAATCAATATGTTTATCCCTCCCCATCACAATCGATAAACAATCATCCGATCTCCTCTTTATTCCCAAGATCTACGGCCCATGTTGAACCCGATAAGTGATCATTCCCCGCACCTTCCCTTTGATCGTGACCGTTCGCTCCTTAAAGCCAGATCCGATGGTGATAATCCATTTTTGCGTTCAAAAACTAATCGATCAATGTTTCGGAAAAGTCGCGTGAAATGGGTGGTTTTTCCAAACCACCCCTCGTCGATGTGCCGCGATCTCATTGCGTCGGGTTCGAAAAGCTTATTACCGTTTAACACTATTGACCCGCATGAATACCACTGGCGGTATTCCAAAAACCATACCCGCTTAACCATAATTCAATGTGATTTAACTGTGGTTCCCACCATAGGTTTAATACATTCAAATTATAGTTTTCATTAAAACTTTCACCTTTTGCGCTTTAAACCTGTGAAAAGCTTTGCAGAACCTTTTTTCCTCGAAATTTCACCACTTAATCTTTGAGATCCCATGCAGAGCTTTTTTCCCTCGTTTTTAACCATCCAGCATCATTTTCGAAACCAAATTTCCTTGCAATTCGACTAAAAAGTACTACATTACCTTCCAAGAGACCAGTTCAGTAGAAATTGAAGATCAAGCGCAATTGCTTAAACGTCTTCAAACCCCAATTATACTGGTTTTAGGTACATTTCATCAAAACTTACCCCACCTGACTTCAAAATTCTTTCTATTACTTTTAAATTCTTGAATTGAACATATAAAAATTGCAGAAAAACATCCATTTTATAGGGGAAACTCTATCAAAATTTCCCTAGAATCCCTAATTGCCATTTCTTGTATTTTTTTCCCAAACCCTAGTCTTTTTCACTACTGAAATTGATCGTAACATACATTCTGAGCATTAAACCCTTGTTTTATCCAAAACCTGCTCAGAAACCCTTTTTTACCAGTAAAATTCACCAAGAAGCCCTTGTTTCTAATAAAATAACTTAGAAAATTGTCTAAGCTTGCTTTGTTCAGTTTAAAAATGACAAAGAAACAAGTAACTCCTAAAAATGGAGGCCCAAAGCCTCAAAATAAAGCTTCTACAAAATTCCCTCAGCCTGAGTCTTCCAAAATTGACAAACCAACCCCTGCACTCACTGCTGATTCCACAAAGGTGGTCAGGCCACTCCAGCCTCCAGTCACTTCCCCAGAGAATAGTCCCTTAATTGACCTTGATTATAGAATCCTGGACCCTACTGTAGAATTTAACTTTCTTGATGTTTACAATTGGTGCTTTGGAAAATCTGTAGAAAAAGGTGACAAAGATATTCCAGTCTGGGAGTCCAATTTGCCAAAGTACATTGTTCCTCAAACTCATCCATCCCCTAATTTTATCAGAGTATGTCATTCCTTTTATCTCTCATATCAAAGATGCATTGTAAACAAAGATAGAGAGGTCCTGTTTTACATCAATGAAGAGTCAATAAATTCCTTGTTGCAACTGAATCCTAACTCCGATGCTGCTTCATTGTCCATAGAGGAGTTGACTCAAAATTACCTAGAGCTTGAATTTGCTTCTAAATTCAAAGTCTTCCAGACTTTTTGTCCCAAGCAAGTTGATATCCCCAAACTTAATCCTCCATTTGATACCTTTGATTTCCCAGATGAAACCAGGAAAATATTCTCAATGCTATCATTCATACTAGGATACACCAGTGATGAACTCACTGATGTGGCTATCTTAGGTTTTTTTTCAACTCTTAGTCCTGGCCAGTCTCCTTCCATAGTGTACAATTTTGCTAAATTCAAAGCAGAAAACATGCATTATCAGTTGTCAAGATTATCAGAAGAAGAAGTCTTTAGATACACATCATATCTACTTCACCTCTTTTTGTATTATCAGGCAGATAAGTTTCCCATTGAATTTCAGAAAGTGGATCCAGAGGGAAATGTTCTTTCAGTTGTGTTTTGGTCATCAATTCTAAGAAAATGGAATAGAGAATATAGCTTTGCAGATTTCAATGACCTGTTTTCAGTGCCTGCTATGAATCTGTTGAACAAAGAGCAGACCCCTAGAATCAATGAAGAGACAAAGAGAATTCTACAGCTATCTGAGAGTGGTAAAGCAGGGGACTGGTATTTATACAAAATTTACACAGAAATCAGAGTATATGGTGCACTCCTAGCCCCATATAAACTACCAATATTTGTTACAACAAGGATATTTGCATTGG